>OZ018324.1:200408657-200596869 GCA_963969495.1 Ceratothoa steindachneri | reverse complement strand
CGCCTGCAGGAAGATCTTGGGAAGATTGGGGAGTGGTCGGACACGTGGCAAATGCCTTTTAACGTGGGCAAATGCAAAGTGATGCATATCGGCCACAGAAACCCCCAATCTCAGTATATCCTTAAGGGCACTGCTCTTGAATCGAGTGACACTGAGAAGGACTTGGGTGTAACAATCACTAGTGACCTCAAGTTCTCGAAACAGTGCATTGAGGCGGAGAAAAAGGCCCAAAGGATGCTAGGCTATATTAAGCGCCAGTTTGGTTATCGGAACCAGGAGATTGTACTGTGCCTGTACAACTCACTTGTCCGACCGCACCTGGAGTATGCCGTACAATTTTGGAGTCCTTCATTGCGAAAGGACATCGCGAGATTGGAACGCGTACAAGCCAGGGCAACCAAGCTGATTCCCTCTATCCGACATAAAAGTTATGAGGATAGACTAAGGGAGTTAGATCTGTTCTCACTGGAAACCCGTAGACTGCGTGGTCAGCTCATCGAAGTCTTCAAAATACTTCGAGGGTTCGACAATGTTGACTACCGGGATATTTTCACACTGAGTGAGAACAGAACGCGCAATCACGGCTTCAAACTTGAACTGAAGCGTTACAACCGCAATATGTGTGGAAACTTTTTCACCTACAGTATCTGCGGTAAGTGGAACGCACTTCCAGTGGAAGTTGTCAACAGTGAATCTGTTGACCAGTTCAAGTCAAGACTAGACAAAGTCTTGAAAAGTGGCCGTTTATGGACGCAAAACAATTGAGCAGCCATGTGCCCGCTCAATTGCTAGTCCAAAGGTACCCTCTTTGAATGGACCGTAAGGTCTCCTAGGGTACTTACTTTCCTTGTTACTCCTTGTTACTCTCTCTCTCTCTCTCTCTCTCTCTCTCTCTCTCTCTCTCTCTCTCTCTCTCTCTCTCTCTCTCTCTCTCTCTCTCTCTCTCTCTCTCTTGACTTTCTCTGAATTTCATTATGTATCTCTGTCTTTTCTCTTTCTCTTGACGTTCTCTGTATCTTATTATGTCTCTCTCTCTCTCTCTCTCTCTCTCTCTCTCTCTCTCTCTCTCTCTCTGTTCCTCTCTCTCTCTCTCTCTCTCTCTCTCAGAGAGAGGTGACGCCCCCTTGTCGCGGGAAGAGAGCTTGTGCGTACCCTTGACTTTTCGAGCTATGTCGGCGGGGGTACCTATCTTCTGGCACCCCTGGCAGGGTTTCCCTTGTCGATTTGGTCGAAAATTAGGTTCCAGACTAAGTGCGTCTTTTCTTTTTTTATCCTACTTTATCCTTCATCTTTCTTTAAAAATTAATCCTATTTCTTCTACTTATACAAAAAGAAAAAAACAACAAAAAAACAACCCCTATACCTATCATGTCACTCTTACCCTTTTTTCATCTATCTACATATAAGGACCTGGCAGCTACCTCACGCGTCAGAAGAGAGGCTTTGGAACCTCTATAAACAACGCCAATCGACGCTCACTGGTTGCGAGAGACTAGGACTTGAGGGGTCTTAGGCGTTGGTGCACGATGAATGGGATGAGGGTAGTGCCCCGGTAACCCCTTTCCTGGCGCATAATTATTGACCATTCCCAGTGACCGTTGACGGGTGCCTCTGGTAGCATTGGTCCGTGGTGACGGCCCTTTGTTCCCATGTTGGTTGCCAGGCCAATAAAAAGCCTTGGGTCGAGTCTCTTGGTGTGGCGGGATATCCACTGAACGCTGCTCCGAGATCTTGGCCGTCGTGAAGGGAACTAGTAGGAGTTTAGTACGGGGTGTGCTCCGTTGTTCACCTGGTGAGAAATCGATGGCCCCTTCGGGGACCGTCAGTGCTGCTTGGTTGGGAGCCACAGCACGCCGAGGTTTGACGACTCGGTCGGACGAACAGCAGCACAAGGAGCGTGCCTTCTGAAAGATCCGAAACCTCTCTGATCGATGGGCGGGAGCGACTCACGCGGGGCGAACTCACCACCCCCTTTGTTTTTTATTGAGTGGTCACAAAGTATTCAGAGTTATAAAGTGTTCAGCATGACTGGAAAGAAAGGACCTGGTGCGTTAAAGTATACCTGCTCGACATGCCAAAAGGACAAGTGGAGCGTAGATTTTCCGGAGGGGTGTTTCTCAAAATGCCACCCTGGAAGTATCTGCACGGACTGCGTCCTTAGGGCAGAACTTCAGGAGCTTAAGGAACTTTTTAAATCTTCTGAGGAAAAAACACGACGGCTGGAAGAAAAGGTGAAAATCCTCGAGTCTGAGCATGTGACTCAAATCCGTCATCTCGAAGCCATCATTTCAGAGATTAAAGCCACCAATGGACAGCAACAGCAACAAGAAACTCCCAACGACGCGGATGGCTCCTCTGTTGGGCCCTCATGCACCGCGTCGATAGAGATAGGCCAACCATCCGACGTCCCAGAGCCAGCAGCTGCTGGGGTTACTCAGGGCGTCAAAAAGAAGAAAAGGAAGAGTAAGAAAGGAAAAACAGAAGAGAAAGTAGAAACGGAAGAAAAAACCCCAAAAAGTGGGGAAGAAAGAGGAATCGAAAGAGCCCATACTGAAAGGGAAGCCTCTGTCCTCTGAACCCAAATGCGCGAGGGTCATCGTGATCGGTGACTCCCAAGCGCGGGATCTACAACCCTTGCTAGCGGCCCGCCTTCGCACCAGTGTGAAGGTAAGCTGCCTTCCAGGAAAGGGGAACGGAGAAATAAGGGTGGAGGCTGAGAAATCTCACATCTCTGAGAACTCAGTAGTTGCCCTCATGGCAAGTGGCAACGATCTCTACCTACGAGGAGGCAATGTAGGCGCCAGCGGGAAGATCCTGACCACGGTTATGGGAGGAGTTGACGACTGTGGGCTAAAAACCCGCAGACGTGTCGTGGTCGGGATACTCCCAAGACGAGGTCCATCCCGCAATGCTCACGCGAGGAACGTCTCCATAAACCAACGCCTGGGAGATCTATGTACGGCGGAAGGAGTCTTTTTTGTAGACCCCTACCGCACCTTTTACGGGAGAAATGACCTGTACAAAAGGGACGGAGTGCATCTTTCCTTTAAAGGGAAAGCTGCACTCGCAAACATGATCCAGGATGTTGTGGAGCGGACCCAAAGAAGTGTCAGACCCCGAGTAAAGGAAGACGTACGCCAGTACACCCGTGTTACTCCAGGAACGACCTTTTCTGAAGTCACAAAGAGTGGAGTGATCCCGCCACAGAGAAAGAAAGCGGGAAACGGAAGAGCGTAGGGAGTCCTACAGTCGGGGACTCCCTAAAAGTTCTTCTGTTTAATGCGAGGTCTATCAGAAACAAGTTTCTAGAACTTCGTGGCCTCGTAGCAACAGAAGAACCGGAGATGGTGGCCATAACGGAGTCGTGGATAAAAACCTCAAGCCGAGATTTTGAAGGTGAATTCACGATTCCCGGTTACCAGCTCTTCTTAAAAGATAGGCCAGACAGAGAGGGTGGCGGTGTGATGTTGTATGTCAAGGATACTCTCAACTCGACGGATTGCAACATCGTATCCGACCATGAACTACTAGGTGTTGACCTAGAGATAGGTCCTGCCAAATACAGGACCCTGGTGCTTTATAGACCTCCTGCCCAACTCGTTGAAAAGGACAGAGATCTGTACCAGCTACTAGGAGAACTTGTGAAAGACAGAGTGTGTATCGTCATGGGTGATTTCAACACACAAGTTGACTGGGAAACCAGAGAACCCTGTGGCGAGAACGCACTACTCCTGGAGTTCACGAACAACGAGTTCCTCACTCAATGGGTGAGAGAGCCAACGAGAGGAGACAATATCCTCGACTTGGTTTTCACCTCTGAGGATGACATCGTTGAGGACCTCTCTGTTGGCGAAGAGCTCGGTGACAGTGACCACCGACTAATTAGATTTGTAGTCAAAGTCCCCAAAGCAGAGCCTGCAACTAGTAAATCAAGGAAACTGGATTTGAGAAGAGCAGACTTTGCAGGTCTACGCGCGGGACTGACTGACGCGAGGCTAGAGGAGTGCGATGCTGTTGAAGACTCTTGGAACAGTTTCAAAACCACATTCATGAGTCTTCAATCGCGTTTTATCCCTCTGAAATGCCCCCGTCGGTCTTCTGTTCAACCAAAGTGGTTTAATCGAGAAATCGGGCAACTGCTTAGGGAGAAGAGAAATGTGTACCGGCAATCGAAGATCTCGGGTGACTTTGACGAATACCGGAGGCTAGCCAGGAGAGTGAAGTCCAGCATAAGGGCGGCTAAGCGGTTTGAGGAACTCCGAGTGGCGAGACTCTGTAAAGAGAATCCCAAGGAGTTTTTTGGATATGTGAACAGCCGTAAACCAATCCGTCGAACGATTGGCCCTTTGAGGAATGAGAAGGGGACATTAAAGCATTCAGATGCAGAAAATGCCAACCTCCTCAACGACTACTTCTCTTCAGTGTTTACTGAAGAGTGTGGTCCCATTCCCAAGCCGACGGATTCCTACTCGGGGGAAAAGCTGGAGGCAATGGACTTCACCGAAGGAGAAATAAAGAAAAAGACCGCTGACCTAAAGACGAATAAGTCTCCTGGACCGGACGGGTTTCTAACTAAAGTGTTAAAGGAAGTGTGCGATGAAGTATCACGACATCTGTGCGCTCTCTTTAACATGTCAATCCGGACCGGATGCGTTCCTAGAGACTGGCGTGAGGCGGAGGTGACTCCTATCTTCAAGAAAGGAGACCGTAACCAACCGTCGAACTACCGACCTATCAGTCTGACTTCGATAGTCGGTAAACTCATGGAAAGCATCATGGTGGACAAAGTGACGTCGTATTTAGTCAAACCTGCTACTGAGGAGTTCCCAGCACGGCTTCCGAAGGCAACGGTCATGCCTGACGAACCTTGTAGAATTCTTCCACTTCGTTTTCAGTGAGCACGATCGGGACAAGGCGGTGGATGTGGTCTACCTAGACTTTCAGAAAGCCTTTGATAAGGTACCACACCGCCGCCTTCTCCGGAAAGTGCGAGCGCTTGGCATAGACGGAAAGGTAGCCGGCTGGATCGAGAACTGGCTAAGTGGCAGACGGCAACGGGTGGTGGTAAATGGACAGTCTTCTGAGTGGGTGCCCGTTACTAGCGGAGTGCCTCAAGGTTCTGTCCTGGGACCACTACTATTCATCATCTACGTCAACGACATGGACGGTGACATGGTTGCGAAGATTTCCAAATTTGCCGACGATACCAAGCTTGGTATGAACGTTGCAAAGGATGGAAATACTGCCCGCCTGCAGGAAGATCTTGGGAAGATTGGGGAGTGGTCGGACACGTGGCAAATGCCTTTTAACGTGGGCAAATGCAAAGTGATGCATATCGGCCACAGAAACCCCCAATCTCAGTATATCCTTAAGGGCACTGCTCTTGAATCGAGTGACACTGAGAAGGACTTGGGTGTAACAATCACTAGTGACCTCAAGTTCTCGAAACAGTGCATTGAGGCGGAGAAAAAGGCCCAAAGGATGCTAGGCTATATTAAGATCCAGTTTGGTTATCGGAACCAGGAGATTGTACTGTGCCTGTACAACTCACTTGTCCGACCGCACCTGGAGTATGCCGCACAATTTTGGAGTCCTTCGTTTCGAAAGGATATCGCAAGGTTGGAACGCGTACAAGCCAGGGCAACCAAGCTGATTCCCTCTATCCGACATAAGAGTTATGAGGATAGACTAAGGGAATTAAATCTGTTCTCGCTGGAAACCCGTAGACTGCGTGGTCAGCTCATCGAAGTTTTCAAAATACTTCGAGGGTTCGACAATGTTGACTACCGGGATATTTTCACACTGAGTGAGAACAGAACGCGCAATCACGGCTTCAAACTTGAACTGAAGCGTTACAACCGCAATCTGTGTGGAAATTTTTTCACCTACAGTATCTGCGGTAAGTGGAACGCACTTCCAGTGGAATTTGTCAACAGTGAATCTGTTGACCAGTTCAAGTCAAGACTAGACAAAGTCTTGAAAAGTGGCCGTTTAGGGACGCAAAACAATTGAGCAGCCATGTGCCCGCTCGATTGCTAGCCTAAAGGTACCCTCTTTGAATGGACCGTAAGGTCTCCTAGGGTACTTACTTTCCTTGTTACTCCTTGTTACTCTCTCTCTCTCTCTTTCTCTCTCTCTCTCTCTCCCCCCATTCCCGAGTAGTTGGTTTCATATCATCCACTTAGTGATAACCTCACCTCTTTGTAGAATGAGTCCGAAACTCACCCAAAATGTGTGATTGAGAGAAAAATTCATCCGTAATTGTTAAAATAAGAGCAAAATCCCCCCTCCCACCACCATGAAATGCTAAGTTGCTATAAAAATTTAACCCCAAACGTTAGAATGAGAGCAAATGTCCCTCCCTCAAAAAATAATGTGTGAAATTAATCCCCAAAAGAGTGAGAGCGAAATTCCCCCCTCATCCAAGAGTGAGAACGAAATTCACCTCTAAAGAGTGAGAGCGAAATTCACCCCCCACGGAGTGAGAGTGACCCCCCCCCCCAAAAAAAAAAGAAAAGAATGAGAGCGAAATTCACCATGAAAAGTGTGAGAGTTAAATTCCGCCCCCCCCCAAAGAGTAAGGGCAAAATTTACCCCCAAAAGAGTGAGAGCGAAATCACCCTAAATATTAAAAGGCGACAAAAATCACAGATAAAATGTTAAATGCGGAGGCAATTAAAAAAAACTTACGAGACAAAATTCACCCCAAATATTAAAATGAGTAACCATAATTCACCCCAAAATATTAAAATGAGACCCCCCAAAAATGTTGGTATGTTATGAGTCGCTCTATTATAGCAGTTTGCTTCTAATTGATTAGTTAGACGCAAATTAGACTTCCTCCACACCGTTGGTAGATCTGTGCGATTTGCTGGATGACCGAATTAAGACAAAATTAATTGGTTCTTTTCTGAACGCCTTTGAACCGAAGACCAAAAAAACTCCGATGGCATTGAGAGAAATTTTCTAAAAATTCTTTGGAAAAAGTTGAAATGGATATTTTTTATTTCGAAAATAATTGCTAATGTCAAATTAATGACCTTTTGCCATTGATCTTTGGGTGATTATAAAACTAAAAGGAAGCAAATTGCCGCTGCGATTATTTTGATTTATATTTAACGCTAATGAAATAATAGAAAATGCAGACCCACTTTTATTTATATATATATATATATATATATATATATATATATATATATATATATATATATATATATATATATATATATATATATATATATATATATATATATATATATATTGAGAGAGAGAGAGAGAGATGAGGAAAAGCTCCCAATATGCACATGAGTCAAATTATGAAGAAACACCCACAAAAGAAAAGTAAAAATGATTCCGAGAGCTTTGGTCTTGATTCTCAAAGATCTTTTCAAGGAATAACACAAGGCAGGCATTAGATACGTCGGCCTAAATAGTAGAGAAAGTTGGGGGGGGGGGATTAGACTATCTTTCTCTCAACCCTAATTAAGAGGTACAATATCCTGAAACATATTTATTTGTGATCTTATATATGAAGTGATAATCTGTCTAGCATAAACAAAACATATATATATATATATATATATATATATATATATATATATATATATATATATATATATATATATATATTAGTGATCAAATTCTGGGAAAAGGCTATATAAAGTTATTTTATTTGCAAGTAATCAATATATTTTCATACATATGGCAGAAATATCCTTTTCTTACATTGATTAATACGTGGTTTAACCTCCTTTACCCGCTTCAAGTGCTTTAACACGCTCTGGCACGCCAGCGATTAAAGTTCTGCATGATTGCTTGATTCTGTCAGCGTGAAACGAAACGTATATATGACATTCTATGAGCTTTGCTTTGTTTGTTATGGAAACTTGGTGTATTTTATTTTTTAGAATATACTATAATCTCTCAATAGGGTTTATGTCTGGGGAATTTCAAGGCCATGGTAGCAGTTCAATGCTATTTTGTGTACACCATGTCTTCACTGATCGGGGCGTGTGACAAGGAGCCGAGTCCTGCTGAAATATGCATGATCTGTCACTGACCCATTCCCTCATTTGAGGGAAATTGCTCCCCACACCATGATTTTCTGTGAATATTTTACAGTCTTTTTAAGACAGTCTGGCAATAAACTCCTTATCTGACCTCCTTACTGTCTGCACACGGTCATCAAGTGCTGCAATAGTTGACTCGTCAGAAATCACAACGGGCAACAATATAAAACACTATAGTAGTACTGAAACGACCTGTGATTCTAGTGGCAGCAGTTAAACAGCCAGACAAATTATGGCTTGAAATTATTTCATTCAGCATGAACGTGTAGCTAGTAGGTAAATCAGAATGTACCTACTACAGTAGGTACAGTATGTTTGTGGGGGAATTCCACGTGGAATTTCTTTTCCAGCACGGAAGTGATGTCCTTGCGCTGGAGAAGATTCTAGAAGTTGGTTAGGCTTAAATTTGTAACCCCTCCCCCTTCCACAAGTGGTAGCCTTGAACCGCATCCACCACGGACCACCTTTACGCGGGTTATAATCGCCTTGGCGTGAAGATTCGAGGCCATTCGAGAGTAGCGCTGTTTCCCCCACCCCGCGGGAGGGAGCCTCGGATATATATAGGGCTCGTCTCCCATGTAGTAGACACAGAGTTGAGAAGTCTCGCCCGGACCCAAGAAGATTCCCCTAGTTCCAAGTCAGGTGCTAACAACAAAGCAAAGTTACGGCTGAACTTTTTGTGTGTTGGAATTAGCCCCAGCCAGTGAGGTAATTCCATTTGAAGATCGCCACCGAGTGATTTTTCCGACTCCACTCATCAACTCCTGTCGAAGCCCTCCTCGTTCGCCCCTCGTTTTCGAGTGGCCGAAATACTCTCCCCTGGACCGGACGTTACCGCTCCCCTCGTTTACCGATGTAATTTTGCCCATTAATTCTCTGGTGTAATTTTGCCCATTAATTCTCTTATTTTCATGTAAATAAAATTATATTTTTGTACATGCCTCTTTAAATAACCTTGAGCTTTGCCATTGCCCAAATTTTACCTGACCTCGTTGCACTCTTATCTCGTTGTTCCGCGCTTTGAAACTCGTGGCGTTCCGTTCCTTGTCGGTTCGCCTTTAAGTTATTGGTCCCTCCCCCATAGATATAATATGGTATTGATATAATGTAATGTCATACCACGACAATGTTCTTTTATATTTAATAAAGAAAATAACTGGTAAATGTACCACTTTTACCTGTTCCCATTGTCTAGAAGTCCAATCAGCATGAGCATTAGCCCAGACTTGACGTGCCTGTATCATGGTTTTGGTAAGCCTAGGCTTCTTTCTTGGACGGTAGGCTGGCAATTCACTGTTTAGTAACCTCCTATTTACAGTTATTCGAGAAAGACTAATGCCATCTGCTCACAGTTCGCTCGCAATCGTCCTACAAGATTTGCTTTTGTCCTTAATAGCCATTTTTTTTTCTTTATATTGCTTACTGTTTGAGAGGAAACTCACAATTTATTTGCAATATCTTTCTATTTCAGTGCACTATCACTTAATAAAACTTTGAACTGTCCAATTTTCCGAGGACTCAAGTCACTGACTTTACCTATACCTTTTCACTTTCTTTTTATCTATCACACTGCAAGTATAAAACGGTTACTATTATCCACAGGCAGGCAAAATACACACTAATTAAATTACTGGGTCAATAACAGTAAAAGAGAATAGCTCGCACATCCTCACCCTGCGAAGTCTGAATTGCCACTGAGGCACGAAACTAACAGTTGCCGCAGCGGGCAAAACCGAATCAGTGTTGCCTTCTTTTATTTCAACAAGTTTGCCATAAAATAAAGCAAAACACTTTAATGTTTAGTCTTCAAAATGTACACTAGTTATTTCACACTAATATGATAAAATAACTATTATTAACTCCATTAAATAGTTTTAAGATACCTTTTACCAGAAAAATTACGAATTTTCAAGAAATCCATGATAATTTGATCACCACTTTATATATATATATATATATATATATATATATATATATATATATATATATATATGAAATTGTACAATTTTAATTATGCGGTTAAAGTGGCAATGTTGTAGCTAAGTAAGCTCTTCATCAAGCCCCCGTAAGGCGCTTTACTTGCAGTCACTAGAGGATATCGCATAAGCCAGCCTTTCTAACGCAAACAAAAGTTTGCGTTTCAGGGATAACAATTAAAATAGCTAATTGATACGCGTTAGGAAGGCTGCCTTATGCGATATCCTCTCGTGACTGTAAGAAGAGCTTCTTCCGATGGCTTGATGAAGTAAAACTTAGTCTTTTTGAAGGAACTTTTGCTCTCTCACACGTAAACCTCTCTCTCAAAAAAAGAGATGTAACATTACTTTTGCAAATCCCGCTATATATATATATATATATATATATATATATATATATATATATATATATATATATATATATATATATAAAGCAAAGTAATGGCTTATAAATAGATGTCAGCCTTATGTAAGTTATAACAAGATGTATGTGCATGCGCGCGCGCATTTTTGCTTCATTCCCTGTGTACTCTCTTTGATTTTAGAACACCCTGGGTCCACGATGTATCAAAATGTGATTCAATGATCCCCCCTACCCCCCCTACTGGTCTTTAAGGATTCTTTCTAAGAATCGTGGCTCATCCGCTTTGGTCTTGGCGAGGGATTGTTTATTATCCTGCGAGTATTTAATTCAATCCCAAAACAGGTACGCTTGTACTTTTGGGTAATGGGCCTTCTCTACCACCTGGCTCTTTTTTTAACCTTTTTAAAAATGAAACCTCATTGTGTACAGCTATGAAATGCGGTTACTATAGTAACGGTTTGCCCCCTCGACACTGCATCGGGCTCTTTTATATATTTTTAAAATTAAACCTCATTGTGTGCAACTATGAAATGCGGTTACTATAGTAACGGTCTCTCTCCTCGACACTGCATCGGGTTCTTTTATATATATTTTTTTACATTAAACCTCGGTGCGCAGCGATAAAATGTGGTTACAATAGTAACGGTCTTCCTCATCGACACTGCCTCGGGTTCTTTTATACCTTTTTAAAATTAAACCTCATTTTAGGGCATCGATGAACTGTGGTTACTATAGTAACGGTTTTGCCTCCTCGACACTGAATCGGGCTCGCGCAGGGGACGCTCTTCATCTAACACACCTCTCTAACACCAATAAAAAACAATATTTCAATTGGGTATTTTAACCTGCACTTTCGCCGTCTCAGTATATAGGGTCGTTTACCCCCCCCCCCCTTTTCCCGCCCTGAGATGGCAAGAGTGGTAAAATAGCAAAATAACAGAGTTCTTAGGACTGTTGGATTGGTCTAATGATCCATCCACTTGCATGGCTTGGATGAGGAGCGACGCCCAGGCGAATCGTTGCTAGAGTAACTGCTCCTTCATGCTTGCATTACACCATGTAGACTTAATGAGGTTGTAATTCGAGCATTGTTATTGTCGAGGTATTGTGGCTCCCTCTTTTTGTCAGAGAATTATATATTTAATGACTTTAGCGCGCCAGTCTGACTCTACTACTTAGGAAAGGAAACAATTCCTCTATTGGCTGAGTGGACTCTTTAATTACTGTATTTATGAGAGTACCACAGCGTTTAATCAGTTTTAAGGAAAGAGCCGGTCAACACGTAAGGATCCAGTGAAACACCAAGAATTAACAACAAAATATATATCTTTTTAATTTATAAATTAACTAAAATATTTAGACTAAATTCTAAAAGTTTAAAATGGTTTGCAAGAATTGAATAAGGGCCTATTCCTGACGCGAGTCCTGATCAAAGCAAAGTAGGCTCCACGTAAACAAACCAATTGCCAGTTAGTTAATATATGGAGACCTTTTAGTACAGCATTTAGCCACAATTTACGTTCCACTAATCTAACTAAAAAATATGACAGGAGTCACTAAATATTATCTCTCCTTTAGTTAGCTTGGGTACAGCATTGAAATCCTGCTTAATCAAAGCAAATATATATAGTCATTCGGACTTACATGACCTTGAAAGGCCTAGGGGTTGACGGATGTCGCTAAATTGGATTTTTCACGATTCTTCGCGTTGCAGAGCGCCAATGGTGGTTGTCCCGGAGACGGTAGAAAACGATGTCTAAATCTTCTTATAACTTTATCTATCCGGTTATACGTCGAAAAGACGGAGAGAGGAGTTGTGCTCTCTGGTTCAAATAGTACTCTTCTTGGTAGCTCTTGAGTTTTTCTAGTATCCTCGTCTTCTTCGTAAGGTTACCCAACTGGGTTTTGGTTTACGAGGTGATTCCGAAAGTACTTAAATGGAACTTCATTGGGGATTAATTCTTCTTTTCTCAAAATTACTGAGTTTGCGATTTGAGAGTCCCTCAAGGGTAAGCGGATCTTCTTTTGTCTTGCTCCTGAAATTCCTGTTTGGCACTTAGGAATTGTGCTCCAGCCAGACCTCTTGCTAATTCTGCGAAGGATAAATCGGTATGGCACCGATAAGAAAAAGAGACGAACTTCTAAGTCTTAGAAGTCGATTTCGGAACTGGGTGAGGGACTGATTGATCACATTGACCTAGTCCTCTTTCGTCTCTAACAGAATAATCATCTTCTTTCTTTACAGGGCTTATTTATAGACCGGAGACCGCCCCACCTAAGAGGGACGGGGTGATGGCACTGGGGGGAGTGCGAGGGTGAGGGGGGGCACCGCAGAGCCCATTATTTCTCCTCGGTGTTTTTTTTATTATCTGACACTGCTTTTTGGCGTTCTGATCGCGGGCCTCCTGACCTCGTAGGTACCGGATCTTTTGAGAGCTGCTTAATGGCCTTTTTTTGTGGCTACCTTGGTCCTGCAGCCGGACTCGACTACCCACTCGGCCGTTTGACTGTTAGTTAGACGACTAACCATCTCACGTTCCTCGTCTTCTGGTACGTTTCTCTCGCTCTCTCCGAAGAGGGACTTTAACATATAAGTCCACTTGGCCCTCTGGGTAGTTTTATGTTATAATTCCTCTACAGTTATCCTTACCATTTTATTTACTATTAATTTTCTCTAATTAATCACGATTTTTTCTTCCCCAGGCAGCCAATTGGCTTCGTTGGTCCAATCGTCTTTTGCCAGAAATCTATTCGATTTCTTCTTTTACTCAGAATTGAATGTTATTTAACTCCACACTTAATGATTCATTTTGCCAGAAATATGGAACAAGGCAGAGAAAGTGGCAACCCTGGTTGAGGTTAGTGTCTCCAATGACGGCGGCCTGAACAGAGCCAAAAGGAAAAAGGTGACCAAGTACCAAGGCCCCATGTATGACATGAAGAGAAACTGGAACCTCAAAAATATCTCAATTATTACAGTTTGTCGAAGTATGGCCAAGTGTAGGGAAATATGCGCACACAGGCTCTAAGGTAGGCCAAGCAAGGCAACAACTGTTATTGTTCTAAGAGTGTGATATGAATAGATTGCTGCAGCTGCGTGACCAATATTTATATATATATATATATATATATATATATATATATATATATATATATATATATATATATATATATATATAGGTACATGAATAAGACGGAATTAGGTTCCGAATACTAATTAGATAACCAGGGTTATTGAATGGTTATAATGGGAGATTTAGGGTAGTGAGTGATTTAGTTCCTTTGAACCTCAAGAGTAAAGCGGGGCAAACTTGTGGGGGGAGGTCTTGGTGACCTTGATTACTCACGGGGGTAGCCAAAAACTAGCGGCAGGTTGGGCTACTTTCTAGAAACTTGTGTTTTGCGAGATACGGGCCTCTTGCCCTCAAGAGGTCACTGGACGAACTTCGAAGGAGGAAGGGGGGGGGGAGGACTTCTCCAAACTCGGATCGAGCGAGCTATCGGGCCTCTTGTCCTCAAGAGGTTGTAGCCGGCCAAAAACCTATGCTCTAATCTCAGTCGTTCAGACCCGCTTCCTACACTAATTTGGACGTGAGAAATCGAAGGAGAATGAAACGGATTGTATATACAGTCCTTTACTTACCAAAAAAAATACAATAATATTTATAAAAATATGGGGGTAATTATATTTGAAATCTCGAGTATAGATATACGTACAAAAAAATCAGACAATCCTATCACCAACCTATAATATATCTATAAACTAGAGAGAATAAATAAATGATACTAAAGAGGCCTTTTCAACAAATCGTACAAGGAGGCCTAATAACCACACTTGTACTTAACACGATACAAAGAGACCTAATAAACAAATCGTACAAGGAGGCCTAATAACCACACTTGTACTTAAAATAATACAACAAAAAAACTCACGTGGTACCACAAAATCTTCGTATAACAAAACAAACTGGCGCTTCCGAGCTCGGTATAGATAAGGGACCTTGTCACGCTTGCGTGGCTATTATACTCAACAAAGTCAGACACTCTTTACAAGAGGAACACGGCCTTGAACCTTTGTCAAATACTAGTGGCTTTTGTTAGTCAACAATTGGTAAATAGTTAGCTTCTAATACATAGGTAATTTACAACGCCAATCTTTCCAGAATATGGCGCCTGGAAAGAAAAAAAACATTTTATGATAACATGAAAATCAATTTATATTTTCTATAAAAATATTTTTAAAAAAACATTCCCACTCACACACACATTCTTACAGAGGGAGGGAGAGGGTATTGGGAAAAAGGGGTGGGAGGATGGCCCTTCACACACACACTCACATTCGCTCCACCACAAGGTCACCCGTCGAACTACGAAAAGGGGGTGGGGGAAGTTGACTTCTCCACACTCGGCTTGAGCGAACTATCGACAAGAGGTCACCAGAAGAACTTCGGAGGACGGCTTCTCCAATCCTTGAGCCAAAAGCGGTTGAGAAAGACTGACGTTGCCTCACAAGACTCTTTTCCCTGACCCGAAGATACGGGTGTGATTTCCAGCTCTTCCGTGGTTTGCGACCGTCACTCACACTTCTCGGGGGAGAGCTTCGTTGAATCGAACTCCTTTCAGGGAAGTGTCGTCTAACCAAATTTATCTGTAATCCTTGGGAGGGTGCATATATACCCGGAGTTCTCCAAAACAGGGAGAGAGATTGAGGCCTTCACGAACCCTCGTTATCGGCCGTGATAACCGAGCGTCTCCTTGCGGGAAGGTGTAAGAGGCAGGGATCAGCGGGTCAGACGGACGACCAGCGACTGGAGCCATAAAAGCTGTTCACGGCGAACCTACAAAATAGATGAGTAATCTTTCGACCCGTGGGGGGCGAAGAAGATTGAGCCGGCGGGGAGGTAGCCTTCAAGAAAATGTAAATGATCTTGCCCTAAATCTATTCGATTTCTCCTTTTACTCAGAATTGAATGTTATTTAATTCCACACTTAATGACTCATTTTGCTAGAAATCTATTCGTTTTTCTTTTGAAAACTCAACAAGTATATGTCTCTTTTACCAGTACCGCGACCTTGCATCGATGTTTTTACTTTTTTTTTTAAATCTATAAATATAGTTGATCTAGTTATTTATAAAGGCATACGATGGCCTCATTACTTTAGCCCAATTTGAGACATCAAATCAATACGGTTACCATGGCAATGCTTTGTCATTTCCCCCTCATAGTTGCTTCCACTGGCAAATTGTTGTTTGCCAAATCATTTATCGAAGTCTTAAGAATATTGAACAGTTTAGTTATGAATGTACCGCTGAATATAAGGGACCCTACGCTCACTCCTGAACAAAGGTGAGCCCCCAACTTTTATCTACTGATGATTAGTGACCCCAATTTTCCTCAAACAACACACGAAAGAATGATACACAACAACCTAACTTAAAGGTTACGTATCCTGTCACTTGCATGCCATGGGTAAGGAGCGACCCGACCTGCTATAAAGGTGGCTAACCTTTGCTATAGTAAGCGCATTACCTAGCCTAACCATAACCATAACCATAACTAATCTATCTTAACAACTTAACCCTACATTAGTCCAACCTAACATGTTATATTACAGTTTGTTTATACTCCTATCAATCTTTTTTTAAGTATTACTTGAAACTTTAACAGTCCACATTTTGTATGTACACCCGCCTAGAAGTGGTGTTCGAATGGATCGATTCGATTCACCACCTGTCGACTGTGCCCCCCCTCTCTAAGAAAAGGGAGAATAGTAAAAGTGGAGGGGCCCAGAATGTTATTGCCAAGGAATCGATTTAACATTCTGTAAGAGGATGGTGCGGAGCTGTGTAGGCGAGGAGCCGTGGAGCTGAGAAGCTGCGTAAGTGTGGAGCTGTGGAGTCGCTTCAAAGGGTAATAAATGCGGTAATGAAGATAATTGGGTATGGGGGAACTTAAGTCTCTTAGTCAAGTGAACTCAAGTAGACATAGGTAAGAAACATTGAAGCTTTCATTCCCTGGATTGAGTACACAAAATAGTTCCCTTCTTGCTCACCCCTATGGCCACATATACTCTACTCATAGGTTCCAATAATTTACTCTACTGCTCTAGTAAGATCTCTAACCCAAGTGTTAAAATATTTATGGAGAGTTTCCTAGTATTTAGTAGACAATTAGGTAACTTTTGTTCGATTGTGATTAATATTAATCAAATTGATATATAATGATTGCAGACCACATCGACGCGGCTCTCAAGTGAAGATCATCACGTCGGCTACAATTTGCCCCAGATGTACTACGTGGACAATTTCAAATAGTTTTTTTTATAATGGAGTACAAACTTGAGTGTTAAGACTTAAAGGATGACGTTCAAATAATTTATTACCCGGTTTATTAATATTGGTATATAGGTAATCGTAGTCAAGGCTTTTAAAGCAGCTGTAAAGGGATCAAAAGGATTGCCATCCATTCTCCTGTCTAGACCAAGATGTCGGAAAGGAGAGCCTTTGATCTGTCGCAACTTCGATGTTATGGTTTCTCTGTTGTGTCATTCCGTCCCTATGAAGTAATAAGGTTAAGAGACCTAAGTTACGTGTTCTCAATTATTCTGACTTATGATCCTATGACCTTACGACCTTCAAAACGTTCAATAATTCCTAGACTAACCTTGGTATGACTTTGGCAAGTGCATCATTCGAAAGAGAATGTAAAACAACATAAGGGTTTCAAATTTCGTTAGAATCGGCGAATAGTTACGATGTTGTTGCTAAATAATCCCCAGACTAACCTTAGGCGGACCTTGGCAATTATATCATTCGAAAAAGAATACAAGACAATATAAGGGTTTCCAATTTTGTTAGAATCGGCGAATAGTTACGATGTTATTGCTAAATAATTCCAAGACTAACCTTGAGAGGACCTTGACAATTATATCATTCGAAAGAGAATGCAAAACAGCATGAAAAGTTTTTGATTTCGTTAGAATCGGACGAATAGTTAGGATGTTATTACCAAAAATGTTTTCCATCTGACCGATGACCTACGGACCGACATAATAACTTATAGAATCGAGTAAGCGACTAAAAACAAATCAAGGAAATGCCAAAAGTTGGATTTCAATCTTTAAGGATGTTGTAGCTTTGTAATCTCTCGATTGGGAAGTTCGGAATTCTTGGATTTCCAAATTATTCGACATCACCGAGATTTTATTCAGCTCCCAATTAATCAAATTCAGGGTTATATTCTCGTTCTGGTCCACGAATTCAATGCGCAATGGATATATACTTTCAAGCGTAACACCCACCCCTACCACCTATAAACCACGAGTCATTTAAGGCAATATTCAGAGTAGAACTTGCCTTTACTTTCAAAGTTAGGCAAGCCTTAACAAAGACGAGTTTCGGCCCGTTGAAGAAATACAAAATTCCGACCCAGCCAGTGTCTATGATCTAGGCGAGGCAACGTCTAAGGAAAGGGAAGAAGGGACGATCAGAGTGGATGCAAAGGAAAAAGGGATATAAATTAAGAATAAGAACGGGATCAAATAAAAATAAGCCCACTTAAACATAAAATGATTTCTCCTCTTTACTAGGTCAACTTAGAAAAGGCTTATCTTTACTAATGGTAGAGTGAGGTTGTTTGTTTGTGTGTCATGACTGTGTTCCAAGGGCCTTCGAATATTACTTATTCTTATCTGGCCTCCTGAAAATCAGATTAAGTTAGTATAAATTAATGTTAGTAAAGATAAGCCATATATAAGATGACCCAGCAAATATAAGTCATCTATAACCTAACCATTAAAGATTTAAGTGCAAAATACGAAAAATAAAACCTACCCTGTGGGTAATTAATTTTATTTTCCTAATTTGCACTTATATATTCACTCGGTAAATTTATAGATGGCTTATCTTTGCCTGTTCATCTTAGATATGGCTTATCTTTGCTGAGTAATCTTATACATAGCTTATCTTTAGCTGATCATCTTAGATATAGCTTATCTTTGATGGGTAATCTTATATATGGCTTATTTTTGCTGGTGCATCTTATTATATGTGGCTTATCTTTGTTGGGTAATCTTGGGCATGGCTTATCTTTGCCTGGTTATCTTTGATATGGCTTATCTCTGCTGGGTTATCTTAGATATAGCTTATTTTTGGTGGGTAATCTTGATATAGCTTATCTTTGCTGGTTCATCTTAGATATGGCTTATCTTTGCTGGTTCATCTTAGATATGGCTTATCTTTGCTGGTCATCTTAGATATGGCTTATCTTCGCTGGTCATCTTAGATATGGCTTATCTTTGCTGGTCATCTTAGATATGGCTTATCTTTGCTGGTCATCTTAGATATGGCTTATCTTTGCTGAGTCATCTTAGATATGGTGTACATTTAAACATGTTGCACGATACCAATCATGGCAACTATCACATGGATTTTTGTGTGTCATACGTCACCCTCTCTTTACAGAAGTTATAATCAGGTTCAAAGCACATCATAACCAATAGGGATTTATTTAGCTGTTTAAATATTTAATTGATTACCTCGCCATGATACAAACAATAGTTTTTTGCACTCTCTACTCGATTTACACCACATATGTCCCAGGCCCTGCGAATCACACTTGTCTCAACATTCAATACGCCGATGATTTTAGCCAGATAATCACTTGTTCTTGAGGAATGCAACTATGCAAGCTCGTATGGCAGCGGCAGAAATCGAGAGATTGAACAACTACGAGGCACAATGGAAGATTCGAACGATTCAAGAGAAATTCAAAGTACGAGTACTTCCCATTGGCAGGAGACTACTTTCAGATGTCAGGGTGTGAGATAGACGCTATCTCTACACGGAGTGCAATGTACTCAGAATAAAGATTACTTCATCCGGGTACAGGAAGCACGTCGATGATAGAATTTCTAAAGCCTCGGTCGCAGTCAGGACTGTATATATGTTCAGAAATCTTCGTGAAAACAACAAGAAAAAGATCTACAATGCAATTGTAAGATCTACGTTGCTGTACACCGCTTACGCCCACTCTTGTGGCTCGAAGACACAAAAGAGGAGACTACAAACAGTGCAAAATAAATGCGTGTACCTAATTACGTGTACACACAGGCGAGAAAGAGGACGCCAAGAAGAGCTGCACAGGGAAGCGGGAATAACTCCTATTAAAAAAGTCATAGAAGAACGGACACGGAATATGTAGGAACTGGTTAATCAAGAATTGAATGAGGAAATCATTCAAATGATTAACCAGAACAGAAGAGCTGTAAGTCGTGCCAGATTTCCAAACTCCGCTAGCCGAGTGGCCGGCGGAGCCGAAGTGCCGATCTACGCATAAAAAGAATGTAAAATTACCAAAGAATGTGACAACAAACCAATTAAGACGCAAAATCTCCGAATCATGAAAAATCAACGATTTTTACCAATATACATGAACAAGACTCATTTAAACCAAACGTTCAGTGACGAAAGAAGACAAGAAGAAACAGAAGCCATTACATCACACACAGTACAAAATAAATAAAATACAATGAAAACTAAGCACAAAATTTAAAGTAATTTATTACAAAAACCAGGCAATGGCTTCGCTACTCCCCCCCCCCCCCCCATCCCTACGGGGGGAGCTTGCGCTTCGCTACAAAGATTAAAATTTAAAATCTAAAAAAAAAACCAGCCATGGTTCAATTTTTATAAATTTTCTGAACTTTGCCAATTATAATAATTTTAAAAAGGAACTCTAAACTAAATTTCCTCCCTTTCAAAAAATCACGTTGCTAAAATATAGTTATAGAAGAAGATATATAAAAATATATTTTCTGAATATCACCATTTGTAATTCTTTGGGTTTTAAAAAATTCACAAAATTTCGATACTTATATTTATTTCTGATCTTCACCATTTTGTTTTTTGATATTATAAAAGAATTATTAGAAATAACTTTGATAAAAAAACATAAGTCATAACCAAACTAAGATGAAATTATTATTCAAATACTAAAAAAAATCCCCTTCTTAAATTATAGTTAGTGATGATGATGATGCTGATTACAAAAACAACAGTAAATGCGCTTTACATATCAAAAAAACATTTAAGATTATTAAGACAAATGGCATGGACGCCATAAAAAAAAAACTCATAGCAACAAAAAGAAAGACACGACAACAAAATAACGAAAGCGATAGGCAGGACCGCCAGGTGTCTACCATCTCTTTGCACCCTTCCCCATACTTTCCTCTTCACCACTTTTATTTCTGTCTATCTATCCACACACCCTTTTAAACCCTACATGCACATGCACACTTACAAATATTTGTAATTTTGCAGCATGCGTGGATGGAGAGCTATTTTGGAGGTTGATGTAAAGGCTGACATTTGGCGTGGAGCGATGGTAGCAGCGAAAGAGTTGTGTGAATGACAATAATCTGCCTCTCCCGTGAGTGCAAGAATTAATACGCCACGAATGGTGTGAGGTTGCCAAGTGTTACCCTCAGAGAGTTGCCAACGGTTTCTGGCTGCGCCACCACAATGACGTAAATGGGGATAAATAAGTGATAATTTGTCGGCTTCACGAGTAATTTAATAGCGAGTCTCGTTTTATACAGGTTGCAAAGGTTGGTAATTGCCTCTTGTTATTGAAGAACACTTGTAATCTTCTCTTCGTTTCTCTTTAGATGGATTTTTAGTCGCGTGTAAGCGACTCTATAAATTACTCTGTCGATCTGTAGGTCGGTCGGTCGGTAAACATTTTATTTTTCAATGAGGTTTTTGGCAATAACATCATAACTATTCGGCCGATTCTAACAAAATATGAAATGCTTTTGTTGTTTTCTCTTTGCAATGATGTAATTGACAAGGTTCTCCCAAGGTTAGTCCGGGAATTATTTGGTAATAACATTGTAACTATTCAGCCGATTCTAATGAAATTTTAAACTCTTATGTTGTTCTACATTCTCCTTTGAATGATATAATGGCCAAGGTCCTCCCAAGGTTAGTCCAGGAATGATTAAAAGAAAACTAACTATGGGTCGGATTGCTTCACTTGTTGAAAGTTTTGAGGTCATAAGGTCATAGGGTCATTGGTTAGAATAATTGAGAGCACACGACTTAGGTCTTTTGCTCTTTTGTTTTGTTTCTTTCTTTAAAATGGTGAAACCCAAATTAGGAATCACAAGACAATTTGCGCTAAAAGTCCTTCTAAAGTGGTTAAGTTTGGGCGGATTGAATTCTGTGAAAAGCAGATAACTAAAGGAGGAAATTACAGGTGGTGTTAGAGACTGTGGGGCACGCAACTCTTCTGGACCTGTTTCCAATTTGCAACGAGGCTATATTGGAATGGAGGCTACATTAAAAGTTAAATTGTTGCTTTTTGGGTGGGGTGGGGGGATTTACGATAATCCTTTAATAAAGTTTTAGTTTTCTTGTGGATTGCCATATTTTCATGTGGTGTATCTAGCGTTTTCTGTGCCCCCCCCGCCCCCCCCCACCTTTAAAAACCTGAAATTTATGAGGTTTATTCATTTTTTTTACTTCACGTTTGATTTCCTTCAGTTATCGATTCCTTTGTCTTGTCTTATCCCCCCCCCTCCCCAACAGCCCCTTCGATAGTTCCCTTTGCTATAATTCTAGTAATTACCACAACTTTGCAATTCAATTTTAAAATCATCGCGTTTTATTCACCATTTTTTTGAGAATTTCGCCTTTGGGGGGTAATACCCGATTTTTTTTCGAATTTTTTATTTATCGCCGTCCTCAAGGATAAGATAAAATACAGATGCCTTCTGAGCCTCCAACTCGTTTCGTCATACCATTTGTAACTTACCGCGTTTTACATCTTCACATTTACAGATTTCTACCCACAATCTTAGGGTATTTCTTATCAATTTGGGGGGAATTTTCTCATGTTAAGTAGATTGAGCCTTACTCCCTGATCGCTTGATAGCAAGGGCGTTTTAGCTGGTTTCGTCCTTGTGTATACACACACTGGTACTTCACTACATCCTACTCTAGTGAGGTAGTGCTGACGTTAACACTAAATCTCGATTAGTTATAAAGAGAAACCATTCATGTACCAATCGCTGACGGCGTTTTTTTTAATAATCCAAAACTTAATCTCTCTCTCTCTCTCTCTCTCTCTCTCTCTCTCTCTCTCTCTCTCTCTCTCTCTCTCTCTCTCTCTCTCTAAGGCATTCCACA
This sequence comes from Ceratothoa steindachneri, assembly GCA_963969495.1. Classification (NCBI taxonomy): domain Eukaryota; kingdom Metazoa; phylum Arthropoda; class Malacostraca; order Isopoda; family Cymothoidae; genus Ceratothoa; species Ceratothoa steindachneri. Next base: position 200,574,267 of record OZ018324.1, on the reverse strand, counting down.
ACATAGTAGAAAATAATTGAAAATTAATAGTCTGTTGGTAAAGTGTTATGGGTGAATCGCGTGGTTCTTTGTGACATTTTGCCAGTCGAAAGAGGGGATCGATCCCAAAGGGAGTAGAAGGAAAGTAAAAGATTAAAGAATGTTGGAAATAACCCTAATTCTAGCGTTGAGGGTTGGCTGTCCAAGAGCTTTGGGGGCATACAGGCACGGATGTAGGGGAGGGGGCTTAGCCCCCCCCCCCCAATTCAGACCTATTTAGGTTTAGGTTTCTTATTTAAGCCATAGTTGTATTTCGTTATTCAGAAAGAGTTATGTAATACTATAGAATATATATATATATATATATATATATATATATATATATATATATATATATATATATATATATATATATATATATATATATATATATATATATATATATATATATAAACAGTTTTTTAAACCCTTGCGATCGAATGTATCTTATATGATATATGTCTAAATAAGTTAAATCTCACAAAGAATTATATTCAGAATTATAGATTAGCTGACGTCCGAACACTACAATAAAACACAATTAATAATTCTCTGATGTGTGGATAGAAAATCGGATCTGAGAGAGTTAGTGCTCGCCCCTTTATGAGATGCTGTTATTTATTATCATTGTTGTGTAAGATTAACCATTATTAATCATCAATGCCCTTCCCTCACACTACTCAGAGAAAGGAATTCAGGTCAGCCCCTCCCTCTAAAGAAAATACCCTGGATCCGCCACTGGGGACATGTATTCATAAGTTAGAATGTATACACACGTAACAGCCCATTTCGTGTGTTTGAAAGGGCAATGATTTCGATAAGATAAAAGTCATAAAAATCGTCATAGTGGAGCTAAAACACGGACAGAAATATCAATCACTACACCACGAAATCCACACTAAATCTTGATCAAATGTAGTCAGCTTTTCTCCCTAAACATTCTTCTTTCGTTTGCGCTTATTTGTACCTTCCTTTACAGCTCTACTGTTTGCTTCCATTTTGATTCACGCATTCACTCACTATCACTCTGCCCCTACTATTTTTATTCGCCAACCCTCCCTTTCAGATCACTTCACCTTCACTGCTTCTTCATCATTTGTCATTTCCCTCGCTTCCTCTGCATCTCCACTCTCACACTCCTTTGCAGAGTCTGTTTCTATTTCTACTTCAATGTGTATTAAACGGTCACCGAACCGTAGCACCTCTTGTTACACACACTCTCGCTGTATACCATTTCTACATCTGTTGCTGCACACCACTTACACCTTCGTATGTACACAATACTTGTTCGTCCGTTTCTGTACACCAGATGCACGCACATTGCTGCATATCACTTGCACATTCCTTGTTGCATGCGCTTACACATCCGTTTCTGTACACCCCTTGCTCGTCCCTTGCTGCACATTCCTTGCTCGTCCTTTGCTGCACACCCCTTGCTCGTTTATTGCTGCCTATGCCACGCTCGTCCATTGCTGCACACCCCTTGCTCGTCCCTTGTTGCACGCCCCTTGCTCGTCCCTTGTTGCACGCCTCTTGCTCGTCCCTTGTTGCACGCCCCTCGCTCGTCCCTTGCTGTACACCCCCTTGCTCGTCCCTTGCTGCACACCCCTTGCTCGTCCATTTCTGCACATGTCATGCTCGTCGCTTGCTGCACACCATCGATCCATTTGTGATGCCTAATTGGCTACTTCCAGGACCCTTCCAACGAGCCTTTCCTTGGTTGGGAAACGAAAAGAAGGGGCTGGCACAGGAGTGTCGTGCGTCCTAACACAAACCCCCTAGTAGCCTACTAGGCCACAGCGTCTCACATTATCTTTATTTTTAGCTACTCAATCCCTTTTCGACCATTTTTATATCTTCCAACTTCATTACTTTCTTTACGAATCACTTTTCGGAAATAAATAAATAAACATGTTTTTTTCGATTTATTTCACTAGGACAAGCAAAATATCTGGTGGGAGGGGGCCGAAAGTATCCGTGACATACATACACGTTCGTATATCACGCTGGTAACTACGAACACAAGATTCTTTAAACGGTTTTATGCTTGCAGCTGCCGGTTCCTTCCTGACCAGATGTAGGCCTTAGCTCTCCCCCTTTCCTTCCATTTGCACAAACGTCATTCTTGAGACGTAAGCAAACAAACGACAAACTTTCGAATACAATACTCGTAAACGTATGTAAATAGGTGATTATTTGTTAGTTTTTTACTGAATAAACATTCGTATACTCCTACACGCACGCAGGTAAAAGTTTCGTCACTTGTAAGCCGAAACAAATGCACATACGTATTACGTATGGTTCGTCCACTGTAAGAAATAAAACAGACACAAACATTTCTAACACATACAGTTGTAATATGAAACATACACAAAAAATTGAATACACATACACGCATGTAGGTATTCCCCAGTATAGAAATTTGGACATTCCTGGGCTCAAAACGCATAGCCTAGTAGTCCTCGGCGAAGTACTCATTAGGCCTCGGATTCACCTAAATCCTTGCTTGGAGGAACTTTCTCTTCGAATACAAATAAGATTCTCCTTTGGAATAACAAATACGGCAGTCTTTACTAATGATGCTTCCGTCTTGTGAACAGATAATCGTATAATTAATATTATACGGCTGCTGTTATCTAAGACCTTTTGGCCCTCGGTTTCCTGCTGAATTACTACATTTAATTAAAATGGAGGTGAATACAATCGATAAAAGGAAGCTTCGTAATAGATGTTGGATTCACTCAGGGAATTGATATTTGGGGGGTTCCAGTAGTCGATCCAACTTAATATTCGCCGACCATCTCAGACAAGGAGAGACTGGGAATTGTTTTATGGAGGTCTGTCTTAAATTTTGTGTCAGAGAAGTGAGTTTGAGGTGGCTTTGGATCTTGAGGAAAGATAAATTAGCAAATAATGATATGGGAGTCAGATGACCGGAGACTTCCTGGTTGAAGGTCATTTCTTTTAATTGAAGGCGAAACGTTGTTCTCGCCAGATTTATTACGCGTCCATCGTTATACGATTTGGCGTTTTAACAAAGGGTTTTTATTTAGCAACTATTGAAGATTGAGTATAACAGATAATGCTTTCTTAACTGTTTGTTTGTTTACAGACGGGCCAAGACCTTAAGTGCTACAGATATGGGGGGGTGGGGTGAAATTATGTATTAATTATATTTAATGTTGCATTTTTATTGTAATTTTATATGTTAAAGTAATATTTATCAATTCTATTAGCGATCACATTGAGTGAAGGACTTTCATTGAGATCAATTCTAGACAACGACTCCCAGGTCATGTTAAGGGTCATTATCTACGATTGAGCTTTTGGGGAAAGTCATTATCTAGGAATGATCTTTTAGGGTGGGTCATTACTTAGGATGATTTTTTTTAAAGATAATCTTGGTTAGGTTAGGTTCAAATGAACCTAACCTGACCTAACCTAAGCAAACTTAACATAACCAAACCTAACCTAACCTAACTTCACTTAACCAAACAAAACCTAATCTAACCTAACCTAACCCATCCTAACCAAACCTAACCTAACCAAACCAAACCAAACCTAACCTAACCTAACCTAACCAAACCTGATCTAACCAAACCAAACCAAACCAAACCAAACCAAACCAAACCAAACCAAACCTAACCTAACCTAACCTAACCAAACCAAACCTAACCTAACCTAACCTAACCTAACCTAACCTAACCAAACCAAACCAAACCTGACCTAACCTAACCTAACCTAACCTAACCCATGTGGCAGGATCGATTCGGTTTGAGTTGATTTAAAAATTTCTGCTATCATATTTCTCTTTTTTACCCTTTAGATTAATCTATTATTTTTTTGTTAATTTAATTGTGTTTTTTTAATTTGTATATGTATTTTTTGTTCTTTATTATGTTATTTTACCGATTATTTTTTAAATATACTAATATGTTTCTTTGGGTCATCAACTATGATTGATATTTTTGGGGAGGTCATTTTTTAGGATTGAAATTTCCTGGGGGTCATTAATTACTAATGGTGTTGTCGGGGACGTTTCTAGGATTGATCCCTTTCAATGATTTGCTTGATTAAATTATTCCATATCTGATTAATTATATGATACAAAAGTTCTGTCACACTATTAAATGTTTTGTTAGTAACCCTGAAATGGTTATTTCTAGTAGCCGCTCAGTTACCTAACTTAAATGACAACTCGTACTTTGTATTGAGGAAATTTTAAAGACCTCACTGAGCTGACCACGCAAAAGATTGACCAGTGAAAGTAAATTAAGATCTCTCAATCTGACTTCGTAGGATTCATTTCTTAGTTCAGGGATTAATTTCGTCGCTCTACGTTGAACACCTTCTAAGGTTAAGGTGTTCTTTTCGCAGATGAGGAGACCAAAAGAGAACCGCATATTCCGAGTGAGGTCTCACAAGCGCTTTATTTAAGGGTAGAATATCTTTCGATTTAAATAGGAAACTTCTGACTATGTAACACAGAATTCTGTTTTCTATTTGACCTGATATAATACAGCGTTAAGGAACTTTTAGGTCGTTAGAAATATATAGAGCCGTTTTTTTATCCAACGTAACCATGCTTAGATTATGCCCGTCCCCTCAAAACGTGACCCCCCCCCAACTAAATCTACCTACATTTTCTTGAAATTACTCGTCTAATTTCATGAAAAATTGCACAGCATATTTTTTGAAATTTGCCTCTCGCAGTGTCAAGGTTTCACTTCATAGAACAACGAATAAAAACAAGGTGTGCTGACCAAAAAGTCGCGTGCTCTCACTTATTCAAACCTTTAAATAATTCCAGGACTAATCTTGGGAGGGCCTTAGCAATTCCATTATCGAAACAACATAAGTGTTTCAAATTTCGTTAGAATCGGCCGAATAGTTATGATGTTATGGCCAAAACAAAATCATTCCAGGACTAACCTCGGGAGGACTTTGACAATTATATAATTGGAAAGAGAATGTAAAACAACATAAGGGTTTCAAATTTCGTTAGAATCGGCTGAATAGTTACAATGTTATTACAAAAACAATAAAAAGCAAAACGAGGACCGACTGACATAGTTGCTGGCGACGAGACTTGCACGCGACTAAAAAGGTTACCAGGTAAGTAATGTGTATTTGAAGAAAGGTTGCGTCCAAAACTAGAGAGACTGACAAGTATAAATGCACCTATAACCATAAACAACATAATTATCTGGTAGACAATTGAACAATGTATTACTAAAAGGTATGCAAGGTTTTGTTATGCCTGACATGAACACACCTACGGCCACAAGACTTCCCCAATTTGTCCCTTTCGTTCGACCGCGATTTTCTTCCATTCTTCTTCCAATCTTGGCCGAGATCTTCAACCTTCGGGGGTTCGCGAACCATAACCTTCTCAGCGATTATCTTCGATAGGTTCTCTATTAGACTTAAACCAGGGTTCTACGTAGGCCAGTCCATCACGCCAATATTTTCACTATCCAAGAACTGGTTCACCGCCCTCTCTGTGCGACACGGAGCCTACATTGTCTTGTCTAAAAATAGGCCCGTACTAATATTACTACTACTACTGCTGTTGCTTCTAGTATTACTACAGCTACTACTACTAATATACTATTACTATTATTACTACTACTATTATTATTAGTAGTATAATTATGATTATTGCTATTAGTATTTTACTAGTATTATTATTTCTCGTATTATTACTATTATCATTACTAGTATATTACTATTATTATAATTGCTAGTACTATTTTTTTAATACTGGTACTAGACTAAAATGGATTAGAAAATCGGGGTCTTCAAAGTGGGTCTCGGTTGACACCAGTAATGGAAAATGGGCAAATTTGTTTCGCCTTCGTATTTTAGCATCAATTTTGACTCATTGAAGCGTTTGGGGCGAAAGGGATTTTTGCGGGTGGGAATCGGCCGCTCGAAGTAGAATTCCCAAGGAGTGAATCGGCCAATTCTTCTCTGGTCGAATGTAAACAAACCAACGCTCTCTTCCGAAGTCCAGCATTACTACGCTTGTGAAGGCGTTTTTTTTTATTATAATAACTGGTAGGGCTCAAGGGGGACGGGGGAGGTTATGCCCTTTCATCGAGTAACGACAGGAGGTAACACACACATACTCACACATACATAAAAACTACATCCATCACATACTACTCTAAACCTTGTGTACAGATCTTGCACTAACGACTCCTTGCCAGACATTCCATCTCTTAGGACTTGGAACACCGTCAAGGCTACTTATTTTCAGTTTTTCGTCCACAACACTACATTACCGAGAATTGCTTATGACCTCATCAATGGGTGGCATTTCCTTCGCCGGTCTCAATCACCAGCCATTTTCCCTCCAAGGTATTTCTCGATTCCCTCAGGGTTATCGGTTGTATGTATATACGGTGTATGTATGATCGTATGTACGGCACATTTATGATCGTATGTAAAGTATATTTATGGTTGTATGTACGGTGTATTCATGGTCGTATGTCGCGTGTATAATTGGTCGTATTTACGGTATATGTATGGTCGTATGTACGGTGTATGTTGGGTCGTATGCACAGTGTATGTTTGGTCGTATGTACGGTGTATCTATGAAGTAGGAGTATTCATGGTCGTATGTACCGTGTAAGTATATTTGTATTTACGGTGTATGTATGATCGTATGTACGGTGTATGTATGGTCTTTTTTACGGTCCAGGTATGGTCGTATATGCAGTGTATGTATGGTCATATGTACGGTCTATCTATGGTCTGTTTTACGGTCTAGGTATGGTCGTATATACAGTGTATGTATGGGCGTATGTACGGTATATTTATGGTCGTATGTATAGCGTATGTATATTTGTATGTACGGTGTATGTATGGTCGTATATACAATGTATGTATGTTCGTATGTACGGTGTATGTTTGGTCGTATGTTCGGTGTATTTATGGTCGTATTACGGTGTGTGTATGTACGTATGTACAAAGAATACATGCGTTTCCCAATTGAGACTGTTGAACTTGTGCACGTCATTGGCTGATCCTGGGTAGGAATTTCAAGAACATATATTCATGAATAGTAGGATTCGATCCACGCACATACACCGACATGCCCAGATTAACACATATACATGCAAATACACACATAAACATACAATGACTCATAGCCAAATGAACACATAAAATCACTTACACATATACCCATAACCACACATGACTTGGCCGAAACATGTATACACATCCGCTCACACGCCCACAATGAAACAAAACACACATACAGCCCTCATCTACATGCACACACAAAATGACCCTCGCACACACGCCCACAATGACGCACACACTTTCGCCATAACGATTCATCGTCCCAAATCACACTCAATCGATTCTTGAAGTCAAACACCTGAGGCTCTCACCTGGTGGGAATGGGGAGTCGGGGAGGACAGTTAACTACGCTCTCCCCCCCCCCCCCTTTTCGCACACACCCTTGGTTATCAACCATGGGACGTGATACGGGAACGGGGGGAGGCCACACCAGCTGTTTCTATTACTCACGCCCTCGGCACTTTAGACTCGGTTGCAGGATTTCAGGGGTCGGGGGCGGATACTTCTGTATTTGTGAGGGATTTTTAGGTGGGGGTAATATCTATTTGGAAGGGAGGGAGAGGTAGATGAGAAGAGACCCATGCTCTGTTGGAATTCACAGCAAACTAATGGAGAAGCTCTCAATGAGATTCAGGAAGAAACGAGATACAGAGACAGCACTGGCACTCATTACCGAGAAGATCGCAGTCAATATAGCAGGAGGCGACAGAGTGGACTTGGCACTCCGCGATGTCGCCAAAGCTTTCGACAAGGTATGGTTGCCAGGCCTTAAAGTAAAAATAATCCAGCTCGGTCTTGAAACAAACCTAAGCAGAATCTTGTGTAGCTATCTGGAAGACAGGACGGCGAAAATCACCATCAACAACTACACTGGCAGTACTTTCACTCTAAAAGCAGGGGTCCCGCAAGGTGGGTGCCTCATCCCCACGTTGTACACAGTGTACACCAGAGATCTCCCTCAACCCTTAGAGGAAAGCACGATGTATATCCAACTGGCCGACGATGTCACGCAGATCATCGCCAATGATAGATAACATCCGGAGAATATCGCACAGCGCACTGCCAGAGAGATCATAAATATAAATGAATACGAGAGTACACACAAAATAAAAACAAATAACACAAAATTACACATCATACCAATGAACAGAAGGAAGACGCACCGAGTCAGCGCGAACAACATCAACTACCCTTACAGTGAAAGGGGTAAGTACTCGGCTTAATATTCTCCAAAAACGGGTACAGTACGCATGTGAGCCAAAAAAACTACACAAGCAAAAGGGATCCTTTCTTCTCTAGAAAGATTCAACAACCTCTCTGAGGAAAACAAAAGAAAATTATACCTAGCCCGAGTTCGTCCTATTTTAAATTACCCCGTCAATCCGATTACCAATCTATCCAAAACGCAAATGTTAAAACTACAATTATTCTAAAATAACGCGACCAGATTTATAATTAGCACCTCAAGACTGGAAGCAATACCATCAGTAGAACTACATGGAAGAGCAAAGTCAAAACTCATCAACCAATTCCTTCAGGAACGTGCCAAGAAAATATGGCACTAATTAGAGGAGGAACTCCCAAATGAAACAAGAAATAAAGTTAGACCCACCCAAAGAGAATACAGGAGACTAAACTTTAAGCAAAGGTTTAAAAGTAGTCGAAGAAATATACAAAATGATGTCGAACCAATATATAGATAGAATACCGGAGAAAGACCCTAAATGTATAATTAGCTCTTAAGAAAATAAATTAGTAACTTAATAATAGTAAAAATAAATATATGTATACATGTGTATATATATAATATATATATATATATATATATATATATATATATATATATATATATATATATATATATATATATATATATATATATATATATATGCATAAGTGAATATATTAAGAAGATAAATTAACGTAAATGTAATAAATAAAATAAGAAGAAAAACTTCAAAGAGAAAAAGAAAAACAAAGGCTCGAGCGCTTCCCTCGAAAGAGAAATAAATGAATAAATAAGTATATATGAAATCAAGAAAAACAAAGGCTCCTAAGCTGATAAATGATAAATAAAGTAAAATAAATCAAAATAAAGCAACATAAAGCGATGACCAAGCAACCTGGTACACACACTCATCATCACCCACATCATTACCATTATCACCACATCAATCATCTCTCCTTTTATACTATTATTTCTATCTATCCTATCTTATTCTCCCTCATATTCACCACTTTTGAAATCCCAATCCCATGATGGCAAGGATCGGTAGCCCCACTGGCCCCAGAGCAGCAAGGGAAAAAGCACAGGCGCCCAATCAAATAGGCTTGTGAAGGTGATTGGAAGTAACTCGGGTGAGCGCATGTGAACATGTATTGAGGATGTAAATACAAGTGTGTGCGTTTACGTGTGTGCAACACTTCGGGATAGTGGTGAAGAGTCCCTGAAATCAGGAAATCGAGTCTTATCCAGCTTCCGTTCTTGGGAAAACCAGGACGAGAATATCGGCCATTAGCCGACGAATCCACAGACGGTCGAAAATATTTAGCGTGGTCGTTATGAGGACTTAAATTCGCTGCTTGGACGGAAATTTCCTTGTAGAAAGAGAAAGAAAAGAAGGAATTAATTGGTATCGTGTTTTTTTTTTTACCATTTTTAGAATTAGGGAGCTCATTTATCTACATGTGTACGCTTGCTTCATTATGCGTTCTATTATAACTCAAAACAATTGTCCAATTATACAAGAGAGGAGTCAGGACAGATCTTCTCTCGCAGGGCTTAGCTGGTTAGTATTCAAAGGAAGATAGTTACAGGAAAATTAGAAAAGAATAGAGAAAACGCATTTGAACACATGCTTTATAGAGGACAATCGCTGGTATGACTTTATTTATTCTTGTTCAGTTTTAGTCGCGTGCGACCCCCTCTATGTCGGTCGGTCGGTCCCTGTTTTGATTTTTATGTTTTTGTAATAATATTGTAACTATTCGGTCGGTCGGTTTCTGTTGTGATTTTTTTTTGTTTTTGTAATAATATTGTAACTATTGAGACAATTCCAACGAAATTTGAAACACTTATGTTGTTTTATATTCTCTTTCGAATGATGTAATTGCCAAAGTCCTCCTAAGTCTCACCAAAGTCTCTATACTTCTATCTAGGTTCTGAGGTCCTGACGTCACATCAGAACCTTCAAAGAAAACGGAACCGCAAGAAAAAAAAAACCGGACTGGAAAAGGAAAAACTAGGGATTTGTGCAAAAACTCCTTTTTGTTTCTTTAATAGAGGGTCCGAGCTACATAATATCACTCAAATAAATCAACTGAAACATCAATGCATGTAATTCATTAGCGAAAACCCTTGAGAAAACGGAGAAATAGCCCCAAAATGCGTCAAGAAAGTGTAAAAGGGCCGCCCATCGCAATGTAAACAAACGTGACTAAGCAAAAAATAGGAAATAACCTCTAAAAAACCCGTTTTCAAAATGATTTTATAATTAGTTTTCAAATCCCTGGATTTATTTTACTAGCCCAAACCCAGGTGGAAAACGATTAAGTATCCAACTAAATACAAATTCCGCAAACGTGACTAAAAAAAAAAAGAGGAAAGAATCTATAATAAATTAATCGCCGCTCATAGCGATTGCCAAATAATTTTCAACATTAGTCTACAAATTCCTGAAATTATTTTAACATCGCAAACCCAGCGGGAAAATGATTAAATAACCCCCCCCCCCATTAAAACCACCAGCGGGACAATTTCAAACATTACCCTACAAATCCCTGCTCTCGGTTTAACCGATAGCAGGAGGGGGGGACGCTTACATACTCAAAGAAATAAAAAAACAAACAACCTTAAATGGCCGATGATCTGTCTTTTCCTTTAACCTATTTATATAGGAATTGCTCTAGGTGCACATGATTAGAGCTATTTTAATTGTGTTTTCTATGCAGGCTTCGATATTTGTAGCTAGTTTAGGTTTAGTTTTGGTACTTTTCTTATATATATATATATATATATATATACCATTGTTTTTCCAGCCAGTCTTCAATCCATTTTAGTACGCTGCTCCTCCATTGCGTTAGATTTTAGCTTGATTCAGAGTCTTATATTTGTAACAGTGTCAAGAGCCTCTTTGAATTCGAGATAACTACAACTACAGCTTTATCCCTGTCAAACATCATGATCATTTTGCGAAAATAAATCAAGCATAAGAATTAAGTGTGAGCGCCCACGACCAAAGCCGTTTTGTGTATCATTTATTAAGTTGTTGCCCTCAGATCATTTACTATTCTATCTTTAAAAATGGAACCCAAAAGTATACCAACAACCGAAGTAAGGGATATGGGGCGATAGTATACAGGATAAATCTGTATGCCTTTTAAAAAAAAAATTGCTGTTACATTTGTCTCTCTGAACTCCTTCTGAACTACTTCCCCGATAACAGACTTTTTTAAATTGTACAGTGGTTTAAAAAGTTTGCTTTCTAATTCTTTAAGATGGATAGAATATATTTTATCAGGACATGGGCCGGGCTTTGGAGGTTTTCCTTTGCTTAATATAAAACTACTTATCGTTATTTCAATATTTGATAGAGTAGTGCCTTTGCCAAAATTTATTACGTCTTTATCGTAAGTAAATTATTTATATCTTGGACGGTAAAAACCATCGCTAAATTTTCATCTAATGTATTCACCACCTTGTGCCGAAGGTCACTTAGAACACCCTCGACATCCTCAAGAGGCCCTATGCGCTCTCAAATTGGCTTACGATTATTTAGATAGCTATACAACCTTTTGGCTCGTGTTTTGCCAACAACCTTTGTTCTTTTTCATTGTTCTCTTTGTATATTATTATTTTGCGTTTAACAAGTCGACGGCAATACAAGAATCATTTTTGATTCTAGACACTATTACGATTTTTTAAAATTTTATACAATCGGTTACGTTCTCTTATTTCTTCGATTGAAAACTCTAGGATTATACCGCACTATTTCGTTATTTATAGTGGAAAACGAACGCTGTAAATCATTAAACATTACCAGAGTTTTTCAACGTTTAAAAGTCAATCCCAATTTAAAAGTTTTAAACATCGAGTTGCGATGTAAACACTCGCGAACATTTTTATAAATATTTAGATTGCATCGAATTATCGTGTGATCACTGTTTCCAAGTGTTTCTCCACATGTATATCTTCAACTTATTTCTCTTCATTTTGTGAAAACTAAATCGAGAAAAGAGACCAGGGGTGACTATAAATATTTATATAATAGTAATACTTCAGGGTTCACTCAGTAACTTTTAGTGAATTGTGAGCAGAGATCTACCGATGACACGGCTGCCGAATGTGATGGGTTACGAAACGAAATCGAATATTCTGTTCGTGCGTCTGGCTCAAATTTAGGTTTTAGGAATCAGAGGTTGTCTTCAAATAAGGTTCTCAAAGTAATATTTTGTTAAAGTTATTTATAAGACTGCCCGTTTACCGCGAGACTCTCCTTAGGCCCATCAGCAAGACTCAGTTTATTGTAATTTTATTTAATAATTCTTATTATATTTGGGCAATTTTAGCTATATTTCATACTACAATAGTGGACTTTAAGAGGATGTAAGCCATCTCAAATAGTTCCATTAGAACTATGATGAAAATAGTTTTCATCTACGTGGTAAACTTAATTTCATTGGATGTCATAAATGTCCTTTCCAAGATAGAAACAAAATTGAATTTCCGTAAGTAGAAATATTTGAAAAAGTTGCGCACTCCTCAATTCCGAGTAGTCTCTTCTTTAGTCTAATAGGGCTATATACATATTTGTTTTTAATTCCACCAACCTCACCATTTCCTCATGACAGCTCACGGCCATCTTGAGGGCAACACCACGGGATTATTATTTCACAATTTAACAAAGAATCCATGTTAAATATGAACCACAAGCCCCCTTCTCCAAAATACCAACTTTCGACTGCGTATTTCTGGCCCCTGGTATAGCAAGTATAGTTGTAGAAGGATTTTCCCTTTTGCCCATGCTTCGCAACGCTTATCACGTTGCAGGAAGACACGTGGGTAGACAAACCCCACGTGTCCGAGAGTCACATGACGAAGCAAGCTCAGATGACCCCTCCCCTCATCGAACCATCCAAGCGAGTGTGGAGAACATCCGCCACGCGGTCGAAAATTCCATCAGTTCCCCCCGCAGAGATAGAGAGAAGGGGGAAAAGAAGTGTTTGTCGCCGACAGTTGGCGCCTCGAGCTGCTGCCTTGGAATTCTCCAAAGTGGGGGTTATTCCCCATCTCCCGCTTGGGGAGACTGCATGTTTATACCTTTTTCCGCGTGGGAAGAGCAGTGAAAGAAAGGCTCGCTCGCAGAAGACTTCCTAAGTCGGTGTATACCCAGTCGAAGTCTGGACACTCTTTCCCCGGCAAGGCATCCATGATCACACGGAAGCCTCTGCCCCCGCCATCTTCTGAAGCAACTGTGCCGGATTGCTCCTTCGAGTCCTCGAAGCACGCAGCCCCGTCAAAGTTAAGCTGAGGTAGCCATACCTCTCCCGAGAATCACCAATAATTCCACTCCCCCTTCGAGCACGACCTAAAGTTATAACTTACGCCTTGACAGCCCCGGAAGTAAGGTGCCGACCATACCCTTCCTTCCCACTCTTCTCCTGACGAGGATCCCTCATTTGAAGACGCCGACAAGATCGTCTCACCGAGCCCCTACTTTTCCCTTAAGTCCCTTGTGAAATCGCCGTTTCCCTCCGACCCTTAATCCCCTTTCATCTGGTGAACCCATTTGGATCTGAGCAGGTAGCTCTAAACCAATTAATTGAATTCCTATTTTCCTACCGGTAACACTAAATCATTAGCCAATCATTAATTTCCCTTTATATCATTTTCATTAATTTTAATTTGTAAATAAAATTTATATTTTCTTATGTTTATCTCCAATTAACCTGAACGTCAATCTCGGTTTCGTTATTCAAATCTCGCCAACCTTGGACTCGACCTGATTAGTTAAGTGAATTGACCCATAATCTGCGCATCAACGTAGCGTTCAGTCTTTGGATGGTTCGCTTTAATAGCCTGACTCTCCCCCTTAATACTAATAATAGATATTGTATTGGATAGTCGGCTATACCGCGACAATAGTCATGGGCAAAAGTTTTGGAACTAATATATATATATATATATATATATATATATATATATATATATATATATATATATATATATGCAAATATTTTGTTGAAGACCATTGTGTATTTTTCCTTAATTAATTTAATTTCCTTTAGCAACTTTCTCTTCTTCTAACTAGCTTTTTTATTCCATCTCGTAGATGGTAGATTACTTGGACAGTATTTATCTGATAAGAATAATAATTCTAATATTTAAATAATTGCAGGTATATTCAAAAGTCAACATTTAAAAAATAATAAAAAAAACTCTGCCTTCCTTTGCAGAATCCAAAATCGCGCTCTGATCCTCTTCCTGTAGAAGATGAGTTTCAGTCTCTGGAGTTTAGCTATTCGATGAAAAGGGTAAAATGATGAAAACTGGGTTAAATGATGTGTAATTATAATTTATTTCCTACTATTTTGTAGGTAGAAATAAATGCTTGAATCTTTTTCAATTCCAAAAATGGCTACTTCCCCAAAAAGCGAGCAACTATTGTTGCTCTGTACCAATGTGTCCTGAACTGCAGGAGATAGTTGCTAAGGATATTGTATCTAGGACACCATCTTCAGAAGACTGGTTACAGTTCCGTGAAGAAGAGTTCAGGACGCCCAAGAGCTTCAAATGAACGCTAAGATCGTCTCCTAGTAAGGTATCCAGCTTAAGTATCGGGTTGCCTTTAGTGCCAAGCTTGCTTTCGATTGCAAAGAACAGGTGTGAACGTTTCAGCGCGCACAATGAGGTGGAGACTATTCGACCAACGTCTCAATTCGAGAAGGGCTGCGAAGAGGCATCAACTCACCAAGAAGAACCTTACGGATAGGCTTCAGCTTTGTAAGAGATGTAAAGAATGGACTGTTGTAGACTGTGGTGAAAAGATATTTTCTGATAAGGTTCCCTTCCGCTTGTTTGGAGATTATTGAAGATTCCACTTTAGGAGGAGAAAAGGGGAACGCTTTCACGAGTCCTGTGTCGTGCCCAAAGTGAAGCATCCGAAAACTTTACATGTGTTAGGCTGTTTTAACTTCTGGGAGCAATTTCAAGACACAAACCTATTTTTAATCGCGTGCGAGTCTAATCGCGGGCGACTCTACATCTCACTATGTCGGTCGTTCGGTCGGTCTCAGTTTTCTTTTGTTTTTGTTTTTGTAATAACATTGTAACTATTCGTCCGATTCTAACGAAATTTAAAACACTTATATTGTTTTACATTCTCTTTCGAATAATATAATTGCAAAGTCCTTCTACGTTTCGCCAAACTCTCTATATTTCTTCGAATGTTTTAAGGTCCTAACGTTACATCAGAGCCTTCAAAGAAAACGGAACCACAAGAAAAAAACGGGGCTGGAAAAGGGCAAGCTATAAAATTCTTCTAGCTATCGATTTCTGCCAAAACTCTTCTTTTTTTTCTTTAATAGCCGGTTTGAGCTACGGAATATCACACAAATAAATCAACAGAAACATCTCATTGAAAAAATAGCTCCAAAATGTGTCATGAAAGTGAAAAAGGGCTTCCCATCGCAATCTAAACAAACGTGACTTAGCAAAAAATAGGGAATAACCTCTAAAAAAGTTAAAAAGCCGCGCATAGCGGTCTCAAAATACTTTTATACATTAGTTTTCAAATCCCTGGATTTATTTTACTTGCCCAAACCCAGGTGGAAAACGATTAAGTATCCAACTAAATACAAATTCCGCAAACGTGACTAAAAAAAAAAGAGGAAAGAATCTATAATAAATTAATCGCCTCTCATAGCGATTGCCAAATAATTTTCAACATTAGTCTACAAATTCCTGAGATTATTTTAACATCGCAAACCCAGCGGGAAAATGATTAAATACCCCCCCCCCCCAGCAATAAAAACCACCAACGTGACTAAGCAAAATATATGAACTAACCTTATAAAATAACAATAGCCGCTCATAGTCATTTCAAAATAATTTCGAACATTACCCTACAAATCCCTGCTCTCGTTTTAACCGAGAGCACGTGGAGAGGGGGCCGTTTACATACTCAAAGAAATAAAAAAAAAACCAAAATGGTCGACGATCCGTCTTTTCCTTTAGTCTATATATATAGGAATTGCTCTAGTTGCACATGATTAGAGCTATTTTAATTGTGTTTTCGATGCTGACTTCGATATTTGTAGCTAGTTTAGGTGTAGTTTTTGTACTTTTCTCGAATTGCGGTCAATTCCTCTCATGTTTAAACGTTATAGTGTCACATTTTGGCCTATTCCTATAGGAATTGCTCTAATTTCACTCGATTGAAGCTATTTTAATTGTGCTTTCGATGCGGGCTTCGATATTTTTAGCTAGGTGTCGTGGTATGACATTACATTACATCAATACCATATTATAGATACGGGGGAGGGACTAATAACTTAAAGGCGAACCGACAAAGGAACGGAACACCACGAGTTTCGACGGACGGAATAGCGAGATAAGAGTGCAACGAGGTCAGGTAAAATATGGGCAATGACAAAGCTCAAGGTTATTTAAAGAGGCATGTACAAAAATATAATTTTATTTACATAAAAATGAGAGGATTGATGGGCAAAATTACATCAGAGAATTAATGGGCAAAATTACCTCGGTAAACGAGGGGGGGGGGATTGTAGTTATGCATCAGATTATGAAGTTAAAATTTAATGTATTGCAGGAGACTGTTCAAATGGGGGAATTAACTCAAATGGGTTACTGAAGGGAGAGAGGGGGTTGGCTTACGGAGGATTCCGGGTGAGACGTCGGGGTAAGGCTTCACGGATGTCTTGTGCACCTGAGGCTAGGGCGCTCGGACCTTCTGAGCGGGAAGTTAAAGTGATGACGGTTCTCCAAAGGGAGGGGGGATAACGTTCGGTACAGGGGGAGAGTATTTCGGCCACCTGAAAACGAGGGGCGAACGAGGAGGGCTTCGACAGGAGTTGATGAGTGAAGTCGGAAAAATCCCTCGGTAGCGATCGTTAAATGGAATTACCTCACTGGCTGGGGCTAATTCCAACACACAAATAGTTCAGCCGTCACTTTGCTTTGTTGTTAGCTCCTGACTTGGAACTAGGGGAATCTTCTTGGGTACGGGCGAGACTTCTCAACTCTGTGTTTGCCTCATGGGAGGCGAGCACTATATATGTCCGAGGCTCTCACCGCGGGGGTGAGTGGGAAACAGCTCTACTGTCGAATGGCCTCGAATTTTCTTGCCCAGGCCATTCTAACCCGTGTAAAGGTGGTCCGTGAGGGACGCGCTTCGAGACTACCGCTTGTGGAAAGGGAGGGGGGGGGGCTTACCAATTTAAGCCTAACATAACCTCCAGCGCATGGAACTTCCGTGCTGGAAAAGAAATTCCACGTGGAATTCCCCCACACTAGGTTAGGTAGATATTTATCTAGGTTTCCCTCAAATCGGGTGAGCTCATGTCCGTTTTGCTAAATTCAGTCTATTTCTTAAATTTTTAAGGTCATGACGTCACATCAGAGCCTATTTCTATATGAATTTCTCTAATTTCACACGACTAAAGGCCTTTTAATTGGGTTTTCGATTCGGGATTCGATATTTTCTGTTAAGGTAGTTGATATTTGTTTATTCTATCTTTTGCTAATTAAAGTCTATCCCTCTCATGTTTCAATATTTTGATGTCTCACTTTAGCCTATTCATATAGGAATTGTTCTAATTTCATACGATTGAAGCTATTTTAATTGTCTTTTTGATGCGGGTTTCCATATTTTTAAATAGGTTAGGTTGATTTCTTTTTATTGGAAGAAAAAAAAACATCTGGAAAAGTGCAAGCTATGAAATTTTTCTATCTACCGATTCTTTAAAAAACTCGTTTTTTTAGTCGCGTGCGAGTCTAATCTGGGTTGGCTTACGGATGTCTTCTGCACTTGAGGTGAGGCCGCTCGGATTTCAAAGCGGGAGGTGGGAGTGATGACGGTTCTCCAAAAGCAAGGGGGGGGGGGTAACTTCCGGTCCAGGGGAGAGTATTTCGGCTACCCGAAATGAGGAGGGCTTCGACAGGAGTTGATAAAAGAAGTCGAGAAAATCACTCGGGGTGATCGTTCAGAGTGGAATTACCTCCTGGCTGGGGCTAATTCCAAATACACAAAATAGTCCAGCTGTCACTTTGCTTTGTTGCTAGCACTTGACTTGGAACCATGGGGAAATCTTCTGGGTTCTGGACGAGACTTCTCAACTCTGTGTGTCTTCCAGGGAGTCGAGCGTTATTTATATCCGAGGCTCTCCCCGGAGTTGGGGGTTAGCGGGAAACAGCTCTACTCTCGAAGGGCCTCGAATCTTCTTGCAGAGCTATTTTAGTCCGCATAAAGGTGAATCGTGGGTGACTCGATTCGAGGCTACCGCTTGTGGAAGAGGGGGTTAGGCTTACCACTTTAGGCCTAGCCGGGCCTTCTGCTGCACATGGGAGTTCCTTTCTGCTAAAGATCTTTCACGTTGGGATTCCCTTACACATCTCCCAACCGAAAGATGATGCTTTACAGAGCAGTTACGTAGGAAAGGATCATCCCAACCCGTCAAACTAGAATTATCAAAGGTCTAGGGAAATTCTGACCTGCTACGACAGGTGTACACACACACAAAAAAAAAACGTAAATCTGAGCTCAGCGCGGAATTTACGGGCATAAGCCTTAAACAGGTTGATTATAGAGAATTTAACTAATACAATTTTAAACAAAAAAGAAATCACAGGAGAACATTGGTGACATTTCAGTGGAACCAAAAAAAAGGATACAATTGAATGGAGGCATAAATATGGGACAAAAAATATCTTAACAATTTAGTGGACCCCCCCAAAAATCATAATTAGGAACATTGATAATATAATATATATATACAATTCACGTGGAAAACCTTCGCTCCCGCCGGAGTATGGATGAGGTGATCCACGGGTCCTCTAGCCTCGAGGACGGGGTAGGGTCCCTTTCAATGGCTAAGGATTTTGTTGCTTCCCGTGGGAAGTAGCACCAGCACCTTCGCGCCAGGCTTGAATTTTCGTTCCCGTGACTTAAGGTCCAATTAGGTCTCAAACCTCTCAATAAGTCCTTCTTCACGGGATACGAGACTCGTTTGTTGCCTCGGGTGGACTCATGCTCGAGGGCTTTAGTTTTCTCCCAAAGGGGGGGGGGGAGTTGCGCACTCCTTCTGGGCGCGGGAAAACTTATCGCTCCGGAGGGCTTGGAACTCCTGGTCGATGGGGGTTTTCAGGGGAACAGGTGCACGGGATTCCGGGGTTGCCTGTGTACAGGTAATCACGGGCTGGGCTACGGGATGGTCGTGAATTAAGTGGTTCTGACCTAATAAAACGGAGCAGAACTGGATTGGATCCACTACCACTTCGCCTCAACCGGACATATAGTCACACTCGATGTGACAACGAATAACTGGGAAACGACTCGCCCGGCCAAGGTAGTTGTGGACCACCGCAAATTTCTTGTGGTCGGGATGAAAAGGGGGAAGTAGCTCCTCAAACACCATAATACAGGTGCACCCGGTGTCATGGACGAGGGTGGATACTCTGCGAC
Source organism: Ceratothoa steindachneri (assembly GCA_963969495.1). Taxonomy (NCBI): domain Eukaryota; kingdom Metazoa; phylum Arthropoda; class Malacostraca; order Isopoda; family Cymothoidae; genus Ceratothoa; species Ceratothoa steindachneri. The sequence goes on along the minus strand of OZ018324.1, from coordinate 200,554,456 downwards.
CGTTCACAGTTCCGTTCTCGAACTTCAATCCACCAGGGTTGTTCTCATTAAAGAAAAAATTTACCTGATGGACCGGGTCTTTGGCGGGCGAGGGAGGTTCGGGAGTCTTCTTAGGCGACGGAGGAGGATCAGGGGCGGCCCAGATTTGCTGTACTTGGTGGGACTGAGAGTTTGCGAATCGGGAGTTTGGAGGGCAGATCGTGCGGTAATAGCCGGGAACTCCGCAGGTGTAGCAGACGATCGGGTTCTTTTTGTACGGCACAAACGGGAGAGAATAAACTAGAGGCTTAACGTCTCGGTGTTCCGATGGATGGAAGTTTCTTGGCTTCAAGGGAATAGGAACTTTGGTAAATCTTGGAACCAAATTAGGGAGGGTCTTAGGGACATAAAATTTAGTTTTGGGGGGTGATTGGGGAGCCTTTTTAACATCCTTAGGGTATAAATCGTGACTACCCGCGTAGACATCGGCCTCTTCCAAGCCCTCCTTGAAAGTGGCGCAACGTTTATGCTTAATGAAGGCGCGAATTTCGGGAGCCACGGCAGCTAAAAGCTGATCTCTAAGGAAGAAGTTCAGAAGGGACTCGTTGACCTGGGGAATTTTGCACGCATCCAGCCAACACTGAAGGTTTCTTTGGAGGATGTATCCGTGTTGTCGAAATGTTTGGCCAGGGCAGATCCTTTCCTGGCGGAATCGGGAGCGGTAGAATTCGCTATTCATATGAACAGCGGCTAGCAATTCAGACTTGAACGTGGAATAGTCCAAAGTTGCTTCCAGGGGAAGGGATACGAAGGTATCCCTTAACTTGGCATTTAGGAGGGGAAGTAAGCGAGCGACGCCATCATTTTCGAGATCCCATCTATTGTTCTGAAAGATTCTCTCAAAATGGGCCAAAAATGACCCAAAGTCCTCTCCATCATTAAAAGCGGGAAGGTGGACTGAAGGAGTTTGGGAAATTTCAGCCCGGGAACCGATGGACTGAGAATCCATTTGATTTCGGCTCATTTCCAGCTCATGCTGCCTAATTTGTTCACGTTCTTCCATCTCCATTTTGTTCTTCTCCATCTCCATCGTCAGTTTGTTCTCCTCCATTTTGTTCTTCTCCATCTCCATTTCCATCTTCAGTTTGTTCTCCATCTCCGTTTTCAGTTTGTTCTTCTCCATCTCCATCTTTAGTTTGTTCTCCTCCATCTCCATCTTCAGTTTGTTCTCCTCCATCTCCATCTTCAGTTTTTTCTCCTCCATCTCCATCTTCAGTTTGTTCTTCCTTATCTCCAATTCCCTTCGCTCTGCCCGTTCGTTCCTCTTTTCTTCAAGTACGTAATTTAGCAGGTCTTTGCCCGAAAGACCTAACATTTCACCCTGAATTTTTCGAAGGATGACATTTTTACGCAGTTAACTGAGGAAACACTGATACGCGAACGAGCTAGGACACTACCCACGCGAAACGAATACTTGAATATTCGTGAAGGCCTTGATCACAAAAAAATTAAGATACAGCTACCTACCTCTGCTGTTTCTAAGCGGGGGGAAAAATTTAAATGGTCCTACCGGAATTAGGACACCACAGACCTTAACTCTTCTGGATTAATAACCAGGAGAGTCTCCATAATTCGAACACAATAAAAAAAATTAATTACCTGGGGTACAACACAAAATCTAAATAGATTACGTTCCACTGCTCTTCAAATAACTTGAACTTGCCTTCTGCCAGTACAATACAAAAATTAAAATAAAAGGGATGTACGTGAATAACAAGGGAACTTCTAATGTCGAAATTAAAATGACACGGGTTCGTAAAAACCCCAACACACTTGACACCAGATTTATATAATACGTATATTAATATATATATATATATATATATATATATATATATATATATATATATATATATATATATATCGTGGTATGACATTACATTATATCAATCCAATATTATAACTATCAGGGAGGGGGACCAATAACTTGAAAGCGAACCGACAAAAGGGACGGAAAACCACGAGTTCAGACGGGCTGAGTAGCGAGAGAGTGCAACGAGGTCAGGTAAATTATGGACAGTGGCAAAGCTCAAGGTTATTTAAAGAGACATGTACAAAAATAGAATTTTATTTACACAAAAATTAATAAGAGAATTGAACGGTAAAATTACCTCAGAGAATTAACGGAACGGGCAAAAACCACATCAATAAACGAAAGGGGGAATTGTGGTTATAAATCAGGCTATGAAGTTAGAACTTAAGGTATTCCTGGAGGAGACTATCCAAATGGGGGAGATTAACTCAATTGGGTTACTAAAAGGGGGAGAGGGTTTGGCTTACGGATGTCTTCTGCACTTGAGGTGAGGCCGCTCGGACTTCAAAGCGGGAGGTGGGACTGATGACGGTTCTCCAAAAGCAAGGGGGTGGGGTAACTTCCGGCCCAGGGGAGAGTATTTCGGCTACCCGAAATGAGGAGGGCTTCGACAGGAGTTGATAAAAGAAGTCGGGAAAATCACTCGGGGCGATCGTTCAGTGGAATTACCTCCTGGCTGGGGCTAATTCCAAATACACAAAATAGTCCAGCTGTCACTTTGCTTTGTTGCTAGCACTTGACTTGGAACCATGGGGAAATCTTCTGGGTTCTGGACGAGACTTCTCAACTCTGTGTGTCTTCCGGGGAGTCGAGCGTTATTTATATCCGAGGCTCTCCCCGGAGTTGGGGGTTAGCGGGAAACAGCTCTACTCTCGAAGGGCCTAGAATCTTCTTGCATAAAGGTGAATCGTGTGCGACTCGATTCAAGGCTACCGCTTGTGGAAGGGGGGGTTAGGCTTACCACTTTATGCCTAGCCGGGCCTTCTGCTGCACTTGGGATTTCCTTTCTGCTAAAGATCTTCCACGTGGTGATTCCCTCACATAACTCCTCAGGTCGACTTCGAGGTTGGTGAGATTTGAATAACGAAGGCGAGAGTGACGGTCAGGTTAATTAAAGATTAACATAAGAAAATATAAATTTTATTTACAAATTAAAATTAATTAAAATGATATAAAGGGAAATTAATTATTGGTTAATAATTTAGTGCTACCGGTAGGAAAATAGGAATTCAATTAATTGGTTTAGAGCTAGCTGCTCAAATCCAAATGGGCTCACCAGATGAAAGGGGAAAAGGGGATTACGGGTCGGAGGGAAACGGCGATTTCACAAGGGACTTAAGGGAAAAGTAGGGGCTCGGTGAGACGATCTTGTTGGCGTCTTCAAAGGAGGGATCCTCGTCAGGAGAAGAGTGGGAAGGAAGGGTATGGTCGGCACCTTACTTCCGGGGCTGTCAAGGCGTAAGTTATTACTTTAGGTGGTGCTCGAAGGAAGAGTGGAATTATTGGTGATTCTCGGGAGAAGTATGGCTACCTCAGCTTAACTTTGACGGGGCTGGGTGCTTCGAGGACTCGAAGGAGCAATCCGGCACAGTTGCTTCAGAAGACGGCGGGGGCAGAGGCTTCCGTGTGATCATGGATGCCTTGCCGGGGAGAGAGTGTCCAGACTTCGACTGGGTATACACCGACTTAGGAAGTCTTTTGCGAGTGAGCCTTTCTTTCACTGCTCTTCCCAGGCGGGAAAAGGCTTAAATATGCAGTCTCCTCAAGCAGGGAATGGGGAATAATCCCCACTTTGGAGAATTCCCATGGGGCAGCCCAAGGCCTAAGTTGTCGGCGACAAACACTTCCTTTACCCCCTCTCTATATCTCCGCGGGGAAAACTGATCGAATTTCCGACCGCGTGGGGGGTGTTCTCCGCACTCGCTTGGATGGTACGATGGGTAAAAGGGTCATCTGAGCTTGCTTCGTCATGTGACTCTCGGACACGTGGGGTTTGTCTACCCACGTGGATTCCTGCAACGTGATAAGCGTTGCGAAGCATGGGGAAAAGGGGATATCCTTCTATAACTATACTTGCTATACCAGGGGCCAGAAATACGCAGTCGAAAGTTGATATTTTGGAGAAGGGAGCTTGTGGTTTATATTTAACATGGATTCTTTGTTAAATTGTGAAATAATAATCCTGTGGTGTTGCCCTCAACATGGCCGTGAGCTGTCATGAGGAATGGTGAGGTTGGTGGAATTAAAAACAAATATGTATATAGCCCTATTAGACTAAAGAAGAGACTACTCGGAATTGAGGAGTGCGAAACTCTCTCAAATATTACTACTTACGGAAATTCAATTTTGTTTCTATCTTGGAAAGGACATTTATGACATCCAATGAAATGAAGTTTACCACGTAGATGAAAACTATTTTCATCATAGTTCTAATGGAACTATTTGAGATGGCTTACATTCTCTTAAAGTCCACTATTGTAGTATGAAATATAGCTAAAATTGCCCAAATATAATAAAAATTATTAAATAAAATTACAATAAACTGAGTCTTGCTGATGGGCCTAAGGAGAGTCTCGCGGTAAACGAGCAGTCTTATAAATAACTTTAACAAAATATTACTTTATGAACCTTATTTGAAGACAACCTCTGATTCCTAAAACCTAAATTTGAGCCAGACGCACGAACAGAATATTCGATTTCGTTTCGTAACCCATCACATTCGGCAGCCGTGTCATCGGTAGATCTCTGCTCACAATTCACTAAAAGTTACTGAGTGAACCCTGAAGTATTACTATTATATCAATATTTATAGTCACCCCTGGTCTCTTTTCTCGATTTAGTTTTCACAAAATGAAGAGAAATAAGTTGAAGATATACATGTGGAGAAACACTTGGAAACAGTGATCACACGATAATTCGATGCAATCTAAATATTTATAAAAATGTTCGCGAGTGTTTACATCGCAACTCGATGTTTAAAACTTTTAAATTGGGATTGACTTTTAAACGTTGAAAAACTCTGGTAATGTTTAATGATTTACAGCGTTCGTTTTCCACTATAAATAACGAAATAGTGCGGTATAATCCTAGAGTTTTCAATCGAAGAAATAAGAGAACGTAACCGATTGTATAAAATTTTAAAAAATCGTAATAGTGTCTAGAATCAAAAATGATTCTTGTATTGCCGTCGACTTGTTAAACGCAAAATAATAATATACAAAGAGAACAATGAAAAAGAACAAAGGTTGTTGGCAAAACACGAGCCAAAAGGTTGTATAGCTATCTAAATAATCGTAAGCCAATTTGAGAGCGCATAGGGCCTCTTGAGGATGTCGAGGGTGTTCTAAGTGACCTTCGGCACAAGGTGGTGAATACATTAGATGAAAATTTAGCGATGGTTTTTACCGTCCAAGATATAAATAATTTACTTACGATAAAGACGTAATAAATTTTGGCAAAGGCACTACTCTATCAAATATTGAAATAACGATAAGTAGTTTTATATTAAGCAAAGGAAAACCTCCAAAGCCCGGCCCATGTCCTGATAAAATATATTCTATCCATCTTAAAGAATTAGAAAGCAAACTTTTTAAACCACTGTACAATTTAAAAAAGTCTGTTATCGGGGAAGTAGTTCAGAAGGAGTTCAGAGAGACAAATGTAACAGCAATTTTTTTTTTAAAAGGCATACAGATTTATCCTGTATACTATCGCCCCATATCCCTTACTTCGGTTGTTGGTATACTTTTGGGTTCCATTTTTAAAGATAAAATAGTGAGGGCAAACACTTAATAAATGATACACAAAACGGCTTTGGTCGTGGGCGCTCACACTTAATTCTTATGCTTGATTTATTTTCGCAAAATGATCATGATGTTTGACAGGGATAAAGCTGTAGTTGTAGTTATCTCGAATTCAAAGAGGCTCTTGACACCGTTCCAAATAAAAGACTCTTAATAAAGCTAAAATCTAACGCAATGGAGGAGCAGCGTACTAAAAGGGATTGAAGACTGGCTGGAAAACCATTAGCATATATATATATATATAAATCAGTGGCGACTCCGGTACTCGTGCTGTTTATTTGCAAGCTTGTTTATTTTCTGCCAACACTGACTTCAAGTAAGTAATTGCATCCAATAAATCGGGCTCTTTTTATTGAGCCTGGTCGCAGCTCATATATTTTCGTTCAGCCTCTGATGTTTTCTTTAAACAATAGATTTCTATAGAGATTAGGATGAAAATTCCAATCTATGAAAGGTTTCCGTTCTATAATATTTTTAATGGAACGAAAGATTATTCAGCAACTCGGGCTAATACGAACGAGCCTGGTAGGTCTAAAAGACTAACTGGCATGTCTTGTCAAGAGTACAGTACAGGCGACAGTCAGATCGGTATCTGGCTAATGTTTGTTGTGCACGCCACTGTCGTTATTTGGTTGCTGTTATTCAGTGCGTCTGTGTGTAAAGATCAGTTGTGTTTTTCAGGGTTGCTTTATTTTTACCCTTAACTTAGTAATGGAGAAAGACATAGTGTATTGTTGTTAAATTATCAATGCACATATAAGTCTGCGGTGTTCATTAAGTCTCTTACCCTTTTTTATACATGTCCTATGCGAAATCTATGATGAGCCCGAGTGATGCTGATGAATTACAATCGCCTCTGATATATATATATATATATATATATATATATATATATATATATATATATATATATATATATATAAATATATATATAAATATATATATATAAATATATATATAAATATATATATATATATATATATATATATATATATATATATATATATATATATATATATATATATATATATATATATATATTTAAACAATGTACCGTTCCATCACAAAATGTCAATAGGGTTCTAGGATATTTTGCATTTAAATTGAAAGATCTTATACTTCCCTCATATAAAACGCTTGTAAGGCATCTTTCAGGGTATGTGGTACAATTCTTCGTCTCTATGCAAGAAAGCATTATAATATTGGAATGCGTCCAACGTCGAGCGACAAAATTAATTCCTGAACTTAGAAATAGATCGTACTAAGAAAAGAGGCTAAGGCACGTCCATTTACTTTCACTGCAAGATCAGAATCTGCACTATCAACATATTGAAGTATTTATACTACTAAACGGCTTTACCAATATAAAGTATGACTCAATATTTTAGCTTGATAACCAAGCGCCAACTTAGAAATAACGGTTTCAATTAGCGCAAAATACGTTTTAGTGTAAAATAACATACATGATATGGTTCGCCTAGGAATGCCATCCATGGCACCTCAGTAAATATATTTAAGAATATAATCGATAAATATTACTTTTAAATATGACTGCTGAAATAAGAGATGTGAAATTCATTCTTTAGCCATATCCTCTCTTCCCTTATATTCCTTCACCCCTAGTTTTCACATGATCTCTTTTTAGTCACCTGCGACTCTATATCTCACTATGTAGGTCGATCGGTCAGTTGGCCACCGTTTTGCTTTTTTTTGTTTTGGTAATAACATTGTAACGATTCGGCCGAGTCTAACGAAATTTGAAACCCTTATGTTGCTTTAGATTCTATTTCGAATGGTATAATTGCCAATGTCCTCCCATGGATAGCCCGGGAATTATTTTGTTTTGGTAATAACATTGTAACTATTTGGCCGATTCTAACGAAATTTGAAACGCTTATGTTGCTTTACATTTTCTTTCGAATGATATAATTGCAAAGGTCCTCCCAAGGTTATTCCGGGAATTATTGAAAGTATTGAAGGTCGTAAGGTCATACAGTGGCGGCAACAAAAAAAGTGACATTGAATATTGGCAACAGAAATCGATACACAAAATCGCTTTCACTATTTTACTTGCCATCAATTCAATGAAAATGTGCGGAGCTTATGCCGCAAGTGGACGACTCTCCTGGGCTAAGACAACAGAACTGCGCTCTATTGGAACTCAGTGTCTCGTTTGAGCTCGTACAACGAGGTTTTAGTATATGGCACTCCAGCGTGCTGATTATCTGCATTCGTGCCTACATTTGACGTGCTATAACTTCTGTGCAAGTGGATACAATGGGGTGGAAAAAGCTTTCTATGACAGAGAAAAGCCGTGCCTTGACCCTATTAGAGCAGGAAAAGTCTTTTATTGATGTAGCAGCAGATTTAGTAACCTCAAAAATACGATTCATCGCCTAAAACGTGCAGCTCAGTTATTGCCACCAGGTACCATACCAAAGAGGAAGGAGGGCATTGGTGCAGCTAGGAAGACATCTCCAAGGACTGATAATATCCTAAGGCGTAAAGTGATGTCAGACCCTTCTGTAACCTCCGCTTCAATCAAGAAAAAACACCCAGACCTCCTCCAGAACGTTGCCCTCAGGACCATCAGTCATCGCTTACAGAAGGACTTAGGCCTACCGTCTCGCCGCGCTGCCAAGAAGCCACTTCTTACCAAGGCTATGAAGATGGAAAGGCTCAATTTTTGCAAGACCTATAAACATTGGACAGCTGCCCATTGGAAGAAGGTCATGTTCAGTGATGAGAGCACCTTTAGGCTGGTCAGAGGAGAGTCAAAGATCGTGCGTCGTCCCAGCACTGTGTCTCGGGATGACCCGAAATATACCGTGAAAACTGTGAAGCACCCTGATAGTGTGATGGTGTGGGGTGCCTTTAGTGGAAAAAGGGGCAGAGGAGGTCTGTACTTCCTTGCCAAGAATGTAGCCATGAGGGGCACTAACTATCTTGAAGTTTTGAGGCAGCACATGCTGCCATTTTGGGAAATTCATCAGTGTGAATTTTTCATGTATGATGGTGCCCCTGCTCACAGGTCCCAGTTAGTAAAAAGGTTCTTCAATGATAATAATATTAGTGTTTTGGAGTGGCCTGGTAATTTCCTGGACCTAAATCCTATTGAGAATGCTTGGAATCTGATGAAATCCAAAGTTCAAGAGACAGCACCCAGCAGCATCAAGGACCTGATAGAATCACTGAAGCAGATCTGGGTTACGATCGACCCCACCTACTTCGCAAACCTCACTGAATCAATGCCCAATCGACTCAGGATGGTCATCAAGTGCAAGGGCAACATGACCAAGTAATAACTTTCATGAAATATTCATAATAAAATATGTAAGTTACATTTTTCTGTTTTATTTTCCCCGAATTGTCACATGTCACTTTTTTTGTTGCCGCCACTGTAAATCAGAATAAGTGAGAGCACGCGTCTTTGGTCAGCAGACACTGTTTTGTTTTTTTAACTAACCGATACTTCGGAATCCTGCAAAAATAAATTCATTAAAAAACATCATTTTCGTTGGTAGAAAGATGCTTATAGTAACCTTTTTATTTTCGCCATTTTCCTGGTGACATTTTTAAAGAATGTCTGTAATATACCGGTAATCTAGCTATATAGAAGAAGTACATCCATAGAGGAGAACTTTCTAATACCAACCCCAAGGTTTAACCTGGGAGAAAATGTAAAAATCAAACGGTGATAGATCAAGTCGAGTATAATTGATGTGACAACACTGCCAAATTAAATTTCCGTAGCCATGGAGACCTCATAATTACAAGAATATATGCGTTTTTCACCAGAAGAAAGTCTGTTTGGAATCCTGTATTTGGTGCTAGATGTAAGAAAAGTGAATTTTCAAACAAAACCGGAATACCGATATCACAAGAGGACTTACTACTCAGAATCATTAGGAGCTGAAAACTTGTTAATTTAATGCCATAAGCTAATGTATTAGAATTAAAGGAGCTTTCTACAATTATTATGTTCATTTTTGCTGCTGGTGATAAAACAGATAATGGACATCGGCACTAAGCATCCAATGAAATTTTATTCCATGTCTAGGCTGTGGTGTGTTATTGTTTCGGTTCTATCAACAAGTTTTTTTTCTGTTTAATGTGAGTAAACCCATAGGGTCAGCCATAAACACAAAATCTACCACGTATTCCACCCTAGACTTTCGATTTTCAGTTTAAAATATCATAACAATCATCATAAACTTGTCGAATTATAGTATAAAAACACTATCTGGCAACTCTACTGACGCGTCAGGCTATCTGGCAACTCTAGGTCCTAGTCAATTATATTGTCCTAAATCTAAATTTGATCGTCAAAGAGGAACACACTAGTAGTGTGTTCCTCTTTGGCAATTAAATTTGAAATTGCGTTCTCTTCAGTAGTGTAACACTACTGAAGAAAACACAATTTTAAACATGTCAGTGAAATGTAATGAAGGAGACAAAATAGTACGCATGGAAGCACAGGAATTAAAACTTAAAGTCTACAGCCATGAATGCTCCCCCCTCCCGAGAGGCAAGGAACAGGAGGACATCATTAAGGCAATTAAAGTAGGAAAATGCAAATGGGCATTCACAGGAAAGACAGGAGAAGAAGGCGAGGAAGAAGTACAAAAACTCTTAATGGAGGATAAAATTCGAATCAACCCTGGCGACTGCGTTACTCTCTGCCATTCTATATTTCAAAGTATGAAGAATAGTAGGTTTAAAGGCAACGAAGCAGAACCCAACAAGAGATCGACCCGCCAGAAGTCCAAAGATCTCTAGACGACCAAACTTAATAAACAATGGAACCAGAAAGGAGAAGAAAGCTCAGCATTCTGCAAATCAACACTCAAGGATGGATCGGTAAAACTTCGACATTAAGAAATAACTTCAGAGAGATCGATCCAGCCTTAGGAGAATAGCCTCTGGCTCCCCCGTTTCCCCACCTCCCTTCCGGGCGGGCCGCTTATCAACCTTTCCCCTTCCGGCCCAATATCTGGTTGTCTCCAGCCGGAAGAAACCGCTGGCCATTTCAGCTAACCACCGAGTTCCTTCCTCGACTGGTTATCGATAGATGGCAGCCCATCTTCACTTCAAGTGGTTCCCAGAAGTTTACAAAGGACGAAATGGAGGAGCTTGATATCAAATCTACTTCCGGAGCCATAGGAACCTCCCCCGAGTTTCGAGTATAAAAGATGAATTATTTTAACCCTCAGTAGTAGAGCTTGCACAGCGTCTGACGGGGCAGGAATTGCCATCTATCTCGGTGTAGTGGTAGCACTACACCAAGTCTTCAGAGAAGAGATCGGTCCCAGTTAGGGAGGCTCCTTATCCCGTTGGTCTGTAAGTCAGTGCAGACCCAAGCTCGTACTGACGTTTCAGAGCCGAAGCTACAAACGGCCTCACTCTGGTTTCCTAAGCGAGAAAACTACATATCAGCTTTTCTCTGTGACCCTACGCGACGATAGGTCACTTCGCCCCCCCCCCTCTCACAGAGGCACCCAAGATTCCTCGGAGTTCACGAGCGTGGGGCCTTCTTTAACAAGAAGCTCCCGTCACCGTCTCTTCCAGCAGAATCGTGACGAAATTGTGGGATCAGGTCGGTCCCTGGAGAACCTACCTCATCGTCTACACCCCTTATCTCACCACCTTTACTCACCAGCGCCACCCGAACATCAGGTTCCAAGGTAACCCTTCCTTTTCACATTCCCCAACTTCACCGCGAAGCTTACCAACATTACAAGTGTATAGAGATTTACATAGTGAATAGTTATTTACAAGCCAAGTGAAATATCCGAGATTCACTTATTGATTTATCTCTCAAAGCACCTTATTTGTATATATATATATATATATATATATATATATATATATATATATATATATATATATATATATATAATATTTATATATATATATATATATATATATATATATATATATATATATATATATATATATATATATTTTCTTGTTTAGTGTTCATTAAAACTTTATTTTCATATTGTTGTGTATCTAACTTCCTTTGGGTCGCTTGCTGGCAAAGTTCAAAGTTCATTCCAATCCCTCAGTAGCCAACCTCTAAGCACTCAATAAACCCATTCAGGGCACGGGCCGAACGAAGTATAAGGAATAGTACGACGACTCCTCCGCATTCGGGATAATAGGATGTATATATATATATATATATATATATATATATATATATATATATATATATATATATATATATATATATATATATATATATATATATATATAAGAGTCGGGGAAAACTCCGACCACCCCTCGACCTATTCATCGACACAGATCTAATATTAATACCAGAACACGGAGTGAATCCAGAAGAAAAAACAATTAAATTGTTCGATTACATCGTCAAAGTTCAAAGAAGGTTATAATTTGGATAAGGCATACTTGGCCTTAAAAATTGAAACGGAATTTACGTCAATTATAGTAGCCACGGGATACCAAGCACCAAGAAAAAAATACCTTTCCCTGCACAACCTATTTAAAATCTTTTGCGCAGGTTTCCCAACCATCTTTATGGGAGACGTCAATGCCAGGTGCTGTGCAAATGGATACCGCTGCAGAAACAACAGAGGAGCTAACTTAGAAATGATGTCGGAAAGAAACATTTTCAAGAGAATAGAGCCAGACTTTCTAACATGTGTCACAGGCAATGTAGCTACAAAACCAGACGTTGTGCTAAGTAGTTTTAATATGCCATACAACATCCACATGTACCCAGTTACCTTTGCATGTAGCGACCCTGTTGGAACACATTTGCTCATGAATCAATACCCAATACAGGTACCGGTACCGGCGAGCAAGGATTACAAGAGAGCAAACTAGGCAGGTTACACACAAGATCTTAGTAACTTCGTCCCAAAGGATCTCACTGACGCCAACCTGGAAGATATTAATGAGGAAAACTCAAGATTAACAAGAACGATCATTGAGGCGGAAGAAAGATATATACCAAAGACAAGATACCTTACTCTTCCACATCCTCGATGGACAGAGGAAATGAAGAGAAAGAATAAACAACTAACAGGAATACTAGACCAAATAATTCTCCATGGACCAAATAGAGAGATATACGAAGAAATCAGAAGACGGAGAGAAGAACTGAGGCATCTCATAGAAGAACAGCAAAGCCACATATGGGATAGCCTAATAGAGAAAATAGACGAAGAAAGAAGATCAAAAGAGAACTGGAGACTAATAAATAGACTTAAAGGCAGACCCAAGAGAGAAAAAATAACAATTAAGAATCAACAGGGAGAAAAGATCGAAGAAGAGAGGACCACAGAAGAACTTTTTCTTAATCACTGGAAATCAGTGTTCTCCGTAACACCAGAGGAGGACGAAGACCTCAATCCAGAGATAGACGAAATGGTCCACACAGTCTTGGGAGAAAACATAAACAAGATCACTCCAGCACCAAGTGTAGTAGGAGAAAGGGAGGAAATTCTAGCTACAGGGGCCTACATAACAACGGAAAAGATCAAAGGCCTAATGCAATCATTCAAACAGAAAGCGCCAGGCCCCTCAGGAATAACCAAAATTAATCTTACCAAGGCACATAAAATAATCATCAGAGCATTAAAGAATATTTTTAACGCGTGCTTAAACACTGGTTACTTCCCTGATAGCTATAAACTCGCGGAAATTATATTCGTCCGAAAGCCATGAAAATCACCAAACCACCTCATCAGTTACCGGCCAATATCGCGATTGAACTTCATGGGCAAAGTCTTCGAGAAAATCGTTGACATAAGACTAAAAGAATATCTTGAAGAAAATGACCTTTATAATGATTATCAGTTCGGATTCAGAAGAGGTAAATATACCACAATGACACTTGGCATAATAACAGAGAAAATAGCAAAGGCCGAAGCAGAGAATAACTACATCGATCTGGTCCTGAGAGATATAGAAAAAACATTCAACAAAGTCTGGGTCAAAGGAATGCAATATAAGATCTTAAATCTCCAGATGAATAGCAATCTGGACAGAATTCTCTGCGATTATGTCACAGACAGAAGAGCATATGCGAAGATCAATGGTTATTCAGGACCAGAATTCGAATTGGAAGCTAGACTCCCACAGGGGGGCTGTCTCAGCCCCACGCTGTATTCAATATACACAGTAGACCTGCCACCACCAATAATGCCTGGTTGCCTAAACATACAGTTCGCGGATGACATAAGCCAACTCGTCGTCACTCCGTACAGGAACGTACGCTTTCAGCCAAGGACAACAGCTTTAGAAATCAGCAACACAACAACTACGAAAGAGATTGGAAGATAAGGACGAACAGGAGGAAATTTACAATAATCCCAATCTCTAAGAACCAAACAGCTGAAATTGTAGTTGAAGATCAGAACTACAGATATCATAGTGAGGGCAAAGTGATAGGACTCAGAATAAGAAAAAGAGGTTACAAACAACATATGTATAATGGAGAAGAAGAACAAGGCGATTCCGATGCTTAACCTACTGTACAATCTAAGAGGGTTAGGCATGAAAAATAAAAGAAAAATCTATCTTGCACTAGGAAGAGAGGTACTACTATACCCGCCAACCCCTATCAACAGTGAAACAAGGACCAAAAAATTGGAACTCCAGAGAATACAAAATAAAGCTCTCTACCTAATCACCAACACTCGTAGGAGAGAGATGAGAAGACTACAGCATCTGCGCCAAGAAGCTGGATTAAAAACGCTCAACATCAACATCAGGAACAGAGCGGAGAAAATATGGAGGAAGATAGACGATCTACCTCCGATATTTGCAGAGCACACGAATACCAGAGCTGGAGTTCCCTTTAACACTCGATTTCCCAGCGGCAGACAACAGCTGAGAATCGAGGAGGTTCCCATGTTTACTTAATTAGAAATTCAAAAAGAGAGAAGGAACAAGCATAACGATAAAGATATTTATCCGACTATACAAGGTGTCCCAGAAAAAAGTTAACCGTACTTTGAATTAGTATAACTCAAAACCTATTAGAGATTTTTGAGTCCTGCAAAACAAAACAAATTTAACAACTAGTTATTTGCCGATTCTGGAAATTTCATTAAATTCCCTTTTATGATATTGATACACTATTGGGTTTAGTGAAGGCTATCAAAATTATGTTTGCGCAAGGAAATAAAATAATGAAACTTCGAAGTTTAAAATCAACAAATATATTCAAATCCATTTTTAACAAAAACACCTCTTCATATGGGTAATACAAATTTATTTTGTTAATTTTTTAAGCACCGTTTCCTTCCACATGATCTCCATTTCTTTCCAAGCACAGTTGCGCCTTTGATCGCATTGATTAAACAACTTTTTGGATTAACTTGTAATTTTCCTTATGTCTATTGACTTCACGTGTGATACGATCTCTTAACTGGGTGATGCTTTGTGGTGAAGTAGAATACATTATATTCTTTAGATATCCCCATAAGAAATAATCGCACGGTGTTAAGTCAGGGGATCTTGGGGGCCATTCAATTGCATGGGGTTGTCAAACGTTTCTCTTAGTT
This sequence comes from Ceratothoa steindachneri, assembly GCA_963969495.1. Taxonomy (NCBI): domain Eukaryota; kingdom Metazoa; phylum Arthropoda; class Malacostraca; order Isopoda; family Cymothoidae; genus Ceratothoa; species Ceratothoa steindachneri. Next base: position 200,539,262 of record OZ018324.1, on the reverse strand, counting down.
TTGTTCTTACAGCAAGCTGTCTATGAGCTGGTGCGCCATCCTGAATCCACCAAAGTCTATTGAATCAATTGCCGTAAATCTGGCGAAGTTCCGGGAAGATCCTTTCGTTGATCATGCTCAGGTAGGCATCGCCATTCAAGTTATTCTCGTAAAACAATGAGCTGACAAGATAGCCATTCCCGCATATTCCGATCCACAGAGACACTTTCTGCTGACAAATACGTGTGTCAAAGTTGAATGCTGAGGGGTGGTTCAGCGGCGCATATGGCCGAATGTTATAGCTATTTACCTTTCCATTCATAAAAAAGGCTGCCTCGTCACCAATCACAATGTTTTCCAAGAAACGAGTCTGTTTATGGATAAGCCATTCAACAAATTGTCTACGACAAGGAAAATCAGTTTCAAGAAGCTGGTGTCTTGCATGCATCTTATAGGGATGCCATTTTAAGTCATGTTTAATAATGCGGTTAAATGATGACTTTGACAATTGTAACCCATTCTTTCTGACTGATACATGTGGATTTTGAAGAAGTGTCATCTGAACATATTCGATATTTTATGTTCGTTCTTATGGTTCTCATACAACCCGAACGACCTTTATTTAGATTTAAGCTTGTTCTTTCTTGTTGGTATTTGCGAACATTTTTCCAAATTGTGGGCTTGCTTGGTGGGGGCCTACCTGGAAAACGTTATTCAAATGAATCTTGTACTTGTTTAATCCTGCCAGTCTTCATAAAGTTTGTGACTACAAATACGCGTTGATCTTTTGTTAACTGCATGATTAAAAAGGTTCTATGGAAGTAAACGCTTACACATAAACGCTTTGATTTGCTTAGTAAGCAATAATGACGACACCATACCACAGCGTGGTGAAAACACACTGTAAAATGGCCTAGGCTTTGCTTGAAGAATCGCACAGTGCCCTAGACTACCTAGGCTTCTCCTGAAAGTGTACGGTGGTCTAGCCTTCCTAGGCTTCGTTTCATTATTTTACTTCCTTGCGCAAACATATTTTGAATAGGCTCCACTAGACCTATTAGTGTATCAAGATCACAAAAGGAAATTTAATGAAATTTCCAGAATTGACAGATAAATAGTTGTTAAATAAAACACTTTTTGCAGGACCCCAAAATCTCCATTAGTTTTTGAGTTATCATAATTCAAAGTACGGTTAACTTTCTTCTGGGACACCCGGTATACAAACCTAACTAACGAAATATGCAACCAAGACCCCAGATTGATACCCTAATAAGACACCCGAAGTTAAACAACCTAAATAGGAAGAAATAATCGACTAAGAAGACAACACAGATCAAAAGTGTAAACAGAAATAATGTGAACAAAATGAACTAAAAGTGTAATAAGTGAACTATAGTATTAAAAAGTTTAACAAAAATGATAGTGAAGTGAAAGTTAATAGTAAAACAAGTGAACAAAATGAAACTAAAGTGAAAAAGTGATAACAACAAGAGGAAGTGAAACAAAGTAAGGAAAGTAAAAACAAGCAACATAACAATACATATACAAAGCTCAGAGCTAAGATAACTCAAAACGGCATGAATAATACAATAAACACATGAATGAAAGATGAAGAGAATAAGGGAACAGAGATTAGGCGGTCCTCCCGCTTCTGTATGAGGAACATGGGTGCTAAAGTGTGAGAAAGGAAGTAAGCATGATGAGTAAATGCATGACGGTGGTTCGGAATTCACGTTAATCAGCAGGTCCCCCTTGTCCCTCGGGCAAGGGTATTCCACCCTTTCCACCTTTGACTACCGAGGTTGCTCAATCTGCCTGCTCACCAATCTGTCGTCTTTGAACTCAAAACTTTCCGTCTCCCACAGCTATAAACCCTCTTCTAAATGTTGTTCCGGACTTCCCATTAAGCACTTCACTATCGGTTCACTCGAACTAAGAGTCAGAAGTGTGGGGACCTTCTCCAGGAGCAAGTCGGCCGCGGGCCTCCTTTTCTTCTGCCCCCCCTCCCCCCCCCGCCGATCGTGGGAGGGGTACAGAGGAAAGGAATAACCGCGAGCCGTACCTTTTCTCCCCCTAAAAAAAAATTCGCCCAAACTTACGTTTCGATGACGCACTTATATAAGTGGTTTATACATTTGTGTTCCCTTGTCTGTGTATATAGAAATCGATACTTCTTCCCTCCCATCAGTGTTATTTAATTAAGGTGATTACCTGAACATTCCCTTCACGTTTACAACATAAAAAGATAAATATGGATTTCACATTCATGAATTTTTTCGCTTTCTCACGTTATTTTCACATTAATCCAGGCGCGGGCGCACTTCCAACCTTTCATAACTTAATGGAGATAATTATAAGGTTATAATGATTCTCCCTTGCTGCCCAAACCCCTAATAAACACTAAGAAAACAGCTTTTTCACCCCTATGTTTATTTGTGATAGAAAACAAGGGAAACATCGATATCCTATCGACAAGTCTTTGAAGATAGGTTTGAAAGGAAATCAGTAAGGTTAGGGAAAATGAAAATCCGTGATAGATAACCCGCAATAGTTTTCAGTTAAGCGAAGTTAAGCTACATCGGGTGCGGTTAGTCGTGGGATGGAGTGAAAATTTGGGGTGATTTTTCTGGCGGTGGAACGTCGATGTGAGGCTGAAAGTGAGTCAGTCGTCGATCGACCCCACTTGTGTGTAGTCAGGCGTGGGTCCGGGGGATGAGTAGCTAAGGGGCTGAAGCCCCCCTCTCAAATTTCTGATATGAGAGTTAGTGTTACTCCCTTATGATATGCTGTTATCTATTATCAATGATGTGCAAGATAACCATTATTATTAATGATCAGACTACTCAGAGGGAGAAATTCAAGTTATCCCCCTCCCCCTTCATTTTTATCCAAGATCCGCCACTACAGAGAGCTGAAGTTAGGAAAGGTATAATAAGTAGAAGGCTGCATCGTTATGATTTCTTTTTCGCACTCCAGGAAAGACCCCAATCCTTAAGAAAGCTGATTGTGAGGGTATGGAACGTACACACTCACATGCCGCCAGGCGATCGTGGGAACGAAAGAGATTTGTCGTCTGAGTTGACCTTCGTCTCCTCTCCCCCCTCCTCCCCTCCCCCCACCTCCCCTCCCCCCACCTCCCCTCCCCCGACATTCTACCGCTCTCCTACGCCTTCCCCCTGACCTAAGTCGTTATCCGTGCCAACCCCCCTCCCCCAACAGGCGACAGGAAGTCTGACGGAAGAAGGCCTATCTCACAGAGAAGCCTAAATTCTATTTGCCTTCTTTATGATACCAAGGAGATTGTCCAGAAGGCGCCGCGATAAGCGAATTGTCGAATAGGGAATCTCTCTCTCGATTTCACACAGTTCCCGGTATAAATGGCAACGCCGTTCATCCCTCAGCAGAAGTGTTCCAGACCTACTCGCGTAATCCTCACGTTGAGCGAGAGTCGTTGCCGTAACGTATCGCCTGCCAACGCGCGCCCGCTGAGTCAACCTGGTCGCTGTCTCAAAGTGTTCCTAAGGCAAATCCCGCCCCGCAGAGTCTGTGACTAGAAGAATACGCTCTGTTGCTCAACGTAACTTGAGAAAGAAAAAGGAACATCCAAATAGTTACTGGAAGTAACTATTTGTTAGTGTCACATCCAGTTAGGAGTGAGCTAACCGGAACTGCGGTCAGCAGCCCCGAACCCGTCGTCTTATCCCCCCCTCTCCCCGAGAAATCGTGTTAACGCCACCCGAACCACCCCGTCTGGACCTGAGTAGTCGTCTCTCCAATCCATCACAATTAATGGTAATCTGTAAACCCAGTATCCCTCTATTCTTAAATTACCTATTTGACTAACAGTGATTGATACTCCCATTGAGTCATTATAAATCTAGGCGCTTAACGTCATTGTTATCCTCCCTTTATTAAGGAGATTCAAGTGAGTCATTCCCTGATATTATTATTTATAATTGCTGTCAACCCAGACTAATCCGTGTTTAATATTTAATCCTTATTTACCTAAATGCCCGTTTAACTATTGCTACTAATTATTATTTTGTTGTAAAGTAAAGTTTATTTTTGTACGTGTGTTTATTTAGTGGCTCCTCCTTTTTGACGTACCCTTGGCAAGACTTTAATTAAGAATCCCTTCGGCTAATTTATTCAACCTGTTTTATGCACTCTTAGAATTCAACAATCACAAACCTACCCCCAGTAACAAGTGGGACTTTTATAGTGAGAATCCTGGCCGTGGCACAACCCTCCTCTAACCAGCCTTCGCATGTTCAGTAGGAATTAAAGCATATATATATATATATATATATATATATATATATATATATAATGATCGTAGATTGAGTCATAGGGTCTCAATACCATCGACTTAAACAAAAGCGGTGTGTCCAGATCAAGGACTAGAATAATTATTGGACCAGACTATGAGCAATTCTACGACACTCATTGTAAAGCTCACTTGGCGTTTGCAATTGAACATTTAAATAAACCATCAACGTTCTGGGCACAAATCCGTTGTCCAAATCAAACGAAAATAGAATTTCTCGGTCGAAATTCAATCAGCAGGGTTTGTAGAAAAAAAGTGTGAAGCTTACTCGCCAAAGAATACGATCCCTACAGTGAAATTCAGTTTTTTTTGCTTATCAAGGGTTGGAAGAATGGAGGTAGTTAAAGGAAGAATGAAAGACAATATACAGGGGAATTTGGGAAATAAATTTGTTATCTAGTGTTAGATCTCTGAACTTGAAACCAGCGTGGGCATCTCAACAAGGCAATGCTCCCCCGCCCCAATCATACAGCAAAACAAACAAAGAATTGGCTCCATACAGGAAGAATTAATGTTTTGGAATGGCCAAGTCAATCTCGTGACCTGACCCATCGAAAATCTGTGGAGGGAATTGAAACTCATGGTCCAGAAATGAGATTCGCATAACCTATCTGATCTAAAGTCAACCATGTTTATATTAATGTGTTGTAAACTTTTGCGTTGTCAAATTTCGCTATTGTCCTTATAGAGTTTTGCTTTTTTGATCATTACGTTGTGTTTATTACATAAAGTTCCGCATGCGTTGTAAATTTCATTAACTCGCCTTAATTAAAAGTCTTTAAATTTACATTTCTAGCAGTGTGTTGTAAATTTTTACGGTCCATTATATATCCCCGCTGCCGAGTTTTGAGATCTAATTAACGATATCATCTTTAGTTGCATATATCGATCGAATAATCGCCATGACATTCAGAATAAGATAAGACAAAAATGGAATTGCGGTCGCTAATGAGGACTCGTGAATTTTAAATGATTATCCATTTCTTTCATAGTAATGCTTTGAGCTGACCTTCCAAAAGGATAAAATTGCAAAAATCTTTAATTAGATAGTAAAGATTCAATTACTTTTCTTATGTGAAAAATAGAAGAATCTACACCGATTAAATTCTTTCCTAATTTAAACCTTTTGGAAGTTCAGTTTATATTTAATTATTAAAAAAATAATTCACAGGAAATTCGAATGATTAATTGATTTTTTTTATTATTCATAATCTTGCGATTATCACTCAGTATTACAGTTTCGCCGAGTCAGCCACGCTACAGCGATGGGTTTGGTCCAGCGGTCTTACCACAGATGCTGGTTCTTTAAGGCAAGTTTGATTTCGGAGATTTGTGTTTTACAGTTTGATTTCGTTGATTTGTGTTTTACAGTTTGATTTTGGAGATTTGTGTTTTACAGTTTGATTTCGTAGATTTGTGTTTTACAGTGGAATTTCGGAGATTTGGGTTTTACAGTTTGATTTCGGAGATTAGTGTTTATAGTTTGATTTCGTTGATTTGTGTTTTACAGTTTGATTTCGTTGATTTGTGTTTTACAGTTTGATTTTGGAGATTCGTGTTTTACAGTTTGATTTCGTAGATTTGTGTTTTACAGTGGAATTTCGGAGATTTGGCTTTTACAGTTTGATTTCGGAGATTAATGTTTATAGTTTGATTTCGTTGATTTGTGTTTTACAGTTTGATTTCGTTGATTTGTATTTTACAGTTTAATTTCGGAGATTTGGGTTTTGCAGTTTGATTTTGGAGATTTGTGTTTTACAATATAATTTCATATATTTGGGTTTTTTACAGTGGAATTTCGGAGATTTGTGTTTTATAGTTTAACTTCGTAGATTTGTGTTTTACAGTTTGATTTCTTGATATGTGTTTTACAGTTTGATTTTGGAGATTTGTGTTTTACAATATAATTTCGTAGATTTGGGTTTTACAGTAGAATTTCGGAGATTTGGGTTTTATAGTTGGATTTCGGAGATTTGGGTTTTACAGTTGGATTTCGGAGATTTGGGTTGTATAGTTAGATTTCGGAGGTTTGTCTTTTACACTTTGATTTCTGAGATTTATGTTTTATAGTTTGATTTCGGAGATATGTCTTTTACACTTTGATTTCGGAGATTTGTGTTTTCTAGTTTGATTTCGGAGATTTTGTTTTACAGTTGTATTTCATAGATTTGAGGTTTATAGTTGGAATTCGGGGATTTGTGTTTTACAGTTTGATTTCGTAGATTTGTGTTTTTTCAGTGTAATTTCGGAGATTTGTGTTTTGTAGTTGGCTTTCAGTATTAAATTATATATTTTTAATTTTCATTTTTCCCACACGATCGTAGGTTTGACGGTCGCTTATTTTAGCCTCCAGTTACGTTCTTAGTCGACAGCAAGATTCAGTAATGGATCCCCACGCCACCCCTCAGTGTTTGGGGCAATCTCGAACTAGATTGAAACTATCCCAGCTTTTTATTCCTTGGAATTTCCATTTTACCCCTTTTAGCCACTTTCTTTAGAAACCACTTCTCACCAATTTTGACGGTAGGTAATAGTTACCAACTAGCTTTGACCCTTGGTCGAGAACGGGAGGGGGATGAGAGGTGGTACTAATTTACCCTTCCCTCTTGCGTTCGGTTGGGTGGGGTAAAAACACACGTACACTTTCCATACCTTTTTATCCTCTTACTCCCCCCCTCCCCCAACTATTCTCTTCTCCTTTCTACCCCCTTTTACAAGCCGTGCGGGAATGTCAGGCGACATCTGGAGCTTTTTGCTTTTAGCTGATGGGCACCAAAAAATGGATTACGCGGAATGGTAATCTTTTACGTATTGATGGGAATATTTAACAACAAAATGGAGATGGAGAATAAGAGAAACCACAAGTGGTACAAGGTTCTTTATTCCTGACGTTTCAGTCCTCTTGGAGACTCCTCAGAGGGGCAAGAATCTAAGACAAGAAATGAACGGGACCGGCCGCTTAGATACGCATGAAACTGAACATTTTTAACTTGGCTATGAACGCTCCTTCCAATGCAGCGTTCATAGCCTCGTCAAAATGCTTGAACACCATCTCCGGCCTCTTCAACATAAGCCGAAACGTGGCCGAGCAAGCTGTTCTGCCCATTCCTTTGCCTCCTTTATTGTAAAAAGATGCTGGGAAATAACTTCACGAATATAGACTGCCCCATACACTAGTTTGGACTCATTAAGAAGCTGACGAATCAGCGACTAGCTCACACGATGGTCAGAATAATGTTCAGTCCTATACGTAAATAAGCCGGCGGACAGGTTCTTCCTATAGCGAATGGAATGAATCATCGAAAAGAAGACATCAGGTGGCTGGTCACCCAGCACACAACTCTAACTCTTACTCATTCCCTTTCACCACTTTTTCTAAAAGCACACACTGTCCACTCTACTCTTACTATATAATTTTATCTTTCTAACTTTTTCAAGACGTAAGACGTCCCGATAACTTCATATAGATTGGTCAGTCGTACTGTGAAAAAATCAAGCAACTCTGAAAAAGTTCACCACCGGCAAAGGAGGAAAAGAAAAAGGTGAGTTGGCTGAAAACGTGAATTTTCATTCACTTTTTCCCTACGGGGACTTAAGAAAGAGAATAATACATAAAGCCTCCAATAGTCGAGCTAACACCCCCACCCTCCGCGGCCCCCTTATCGGGGTAAGGGAGCTGAAATGAACTGGACTGCCATTCATCTAGCCTCGTTCCAACTATGTCGTTCTCCGTGATAGACATAATTGGGGCGCCAAGGAAAGCAGGTTTGAGGATTTGTGGAAGTAGGCGTCACAAGCACTGGGACAAGGGGCTGGACTGCAACTTCTGGGGGGGAAGTGGGGGCCCGCTTCGACTTCTTCACCCTGGGAGTTCATCCAGGACCATAGAAGGAAGTATCACCCGTCTCTATGTCTGCCGGCTGCAGCTCTGATACCCAAACTCTCGAGGGGCGGCACCCCCGGTTAACGATGGTTGATTCCGCGCTAACCAACAAAAAGTCCGCGATACAATCACACCTTGAAAAGCCCCCCATCCCCCTCGGGTTCACCCATCCTATCCAGTAGTTCATGTTCATGGAAACTCGCTTACAACGAGGAGAGGGGCTGTCAACAAAGCGCCCTAATCACAAGAAAGGATCAACACTCAACAAAAGAGGGCTCGCCACTGGATGCCCTTCAGCAAGAAAATTTCCACTAGGAAAGTATACACCGAAAGGAGAACCAGCCCCGACGGTTCACCCCCAACCAAAAATGGACCAGAATGGGAACCACCCGGATCCCACTGAGCACTATCAGCGGGAGCACCAGGCCGAGCAGGAAAAGGTATTCGAGGTTGTCTACGGTTGAATGAAAATCGCCATGCTCAGGCTGCTTGAGGTCCTTACAGGCTACGTCGCAATTTGCGAAAAGGAAAAGGATGTGGAGGTCATCACCAAAGAAGAAGCCGTATAAACACTGTGAAATTGGCCTGCAACTGACAATTATCCCGCAGATCCTAACGCACAGGAGCGTTGTCTGCCGGAAGTTTGACCCTTGGATTGTGCAACCTTCCAATAACGAGATAAAGTATGAAATAATGAAGAATCAGAAATGGACTAAAGTGACGAAAATCATTAAAGTTTGGAACAAGAGAGAAAACTCGGAGTATACGCATGTTTTAAAGGTCATATTCAGTGACACTTCGATGGCAGATATAGAGGGAGCAATTTACTCCCATCCAATTCTGTTTCTGCTCTTACAAGATGGTGACTGTCGTAGGTCAGGTATAAGCTACCTGACCTTCGCTTGCCTTTCTGGATGCAGGGAAATCAGGCAACAAGCAGGTGCGGGAGAATGCCCCTTTTTAGCGTGGGTCACAACGAAATTATATACGAGTTGTTATTCTACCTTTGGCCGATTTCAGTCACATGGCTATGTGGTTCTGGGAATCAAACAGGGGAAACAAAAATAGTCTTTACTACTATACAAACAATAAAATTTAACTACAAAGGACACACTATGGGAAATACACCAGACTAATTGGAAAGCAAAATTGATTTAAATGGATGTTTCGGCACGCGTCGAGAGCATGCACAAACGAGTAATCGAAAGAAAACGGGAGCAGGGGATCATGGGTGAATCTTCGAGGTCGTATAGCGTCGTGCCTCTTCGAAGTTGATAGAGAGAAAACGTAAGTGTCTTACAATTTCCGTGGTGAGCCTCGAGGGAGTATTGTCACCGGTTAGAGCTGAGCTGCTTATAGCAGATGGAAAAGTATTCACGTTGCTTGACTGTCGTTAATTCTGAATAAATGTTTCTTGCCTGCGAGCCCTTGGGGTGCGGGAGTCTCTTGAGAATTTTCGCGTCGTGTCCTTGGATGATTCTAGGGAATACTACTTTTTTATGTCCGTGTTGGGAATTATATACAGGATCGCCGGAAGCAATTTCGCTGGCCGACGGAAGCGGGACCCACTCCATCTGAAGGAGCGCGGAGCACGTGAACTTCCCACCCTCTCGCTGATCTTTCCCCAGGCTCTAGTTTGGCTCGTCTCAGCTCGTCTTTACGCCCTAGAAGTTTACCCAAAGACGCTGATTGAAGGTCTCCTCGTCTGTGAGATACTCCCTAGCCTCTGCGTCCGTGTGATTCTCTCTCTTTCTCTCTCTCTTATACCTGGATATCTTATACTTCGACTTTCAAAAAGCCTTCGATAAGGTACCACACCGAAGGTTGATAAATAAAGTCCGCGTCCTTGGCATTACCGGTAAGGTAGCCGAATGGATAGAAAACTGGCTCTCGGGGCGGAGGCAACGAGTAAAGATCAACGGGATAGCCTCGCAATGGACGCCAGTCAGTAGCGGGGTGCCCCAGGGCTCAGTGTTTGAGCCTCTATTGTCCATCGTTTACATCAATGATATAGACAAAGGACTAATATGCTCGATAGCCAAGTTCGCCGACGATAGCAAACTAGGAGGTAGTGTGAGCTCGCGAGAAGGAGTGAAACGCCTGCAGAATGACCTTCTCAGGATAGGCGAGTGGTCAGAAAGGTGGCAGATGCCATTTAACCTTGACAAGTGCAAGGTAATGCACATCGGCCATGCTAACCCTCGGGAAAACTACTCCTTGCTAGGCAAACAACTAGATACCACTGACCTTGAGAAAGATTTAGGTGTGCTAATCAGCAGTGATCTACAGTTCTCCAAGCAGTGCCTCCAGGTGGAAAAGAGGACCCAGCGAATGCATGGGTACATAAAGAGGCATTTTCGCTTCCGAAGTAAGCAGATTGTTCACGTCTTGTACAACTCTCTAGTCCGGTCACAACTTGAATACGACGTACAATCCTGGTCCCCAACACTGAAGAAGGATATTGAACGGCTGGAAAGGGTACAGGCCAGAGCCACAAAATTGATCCCCTCTCTTAGACATAAAAGTTATCAGCATCGGCTACGAGAACTGGGGATGTTCTCCTTGGAAACGCGCCGGTTAAGAGGCCAGTTGATTGAAACTTTTAAGATAAAGCGAGGAGTTGAAAACGTAGATCGCAGGAGGCTGTTCACGTTGAATGCAAATGCTACACGTAACCACGGTTACAAACTGGAATTACCGCAATTCCATACTAGTATTTGCGGAAACTTCTTCTCGTACAAAATCTGCGAAACGTGGAATCGTCTACCGCCAGAAGGGGTAAACAGTTCGTCAGTCGAACAGTTCAACTCTCAACTTGACAAGATAATCCACACCCTGACCTAGATGGTACCACCTTAGTGTAGATTATAGATCTGAATAAAGTAGATAGGTTTCAACTTTGTCTATAAAAATTTCCTGTTTGTGTTCTTTTTTTCAGCACATTCAGGTATCGTTTCACCTTTCTGGCCCGCAAATGCGGGTGGGAGAGGTGGGCGGGGAGAGCCTTCATCTATACTATACCTTGTTTTATGGTATAGGTTAGGAGTTTCCCAAAATAGTACCTCCACGGTATGGTCAGCAATGTCCTTTGAGGTACTACTATTCCTTGTGACTCTCTCTCTCTCTCTCTCTCTCTCTCTCTCTCTCTGACATCTCCTCCCCCCTTAAGATGGAATTTCCGGAAGAAGTGACATCCCGGGTAAAAAAAGGAGTTGTGCATAATAAATTCGCATCACAAAATAAGAATAAAAAAGAAGAATACATGGTACTAAATTAAAAAAAAGAACACAAAATAAATACCAATAGAGAGACTGGGAAAATATACATCGGTAAATCATTGTCATAAAGAAAAGAACTAATTTACACTAACCACAATTATTAACAATTAATTTCGGGAGGGAGGCACATCTGCCTCTGTTCCATAATAATTTAAAGTTAGTTTAACAGAAAGATAAATACAAAAGAGGTACATGTATCCTTAACCTAACAGAAATTTAGACTGAACACACACACACACATATATATATATATATATATATATATATATATATATATATATATATATATATATATATATATATATATATATATATATATATATATATATATATACAGAAGAAAAAAAAGGCTCAAGATTCGTTTGGAGGGGAATCCAAGGGAGTCCGGCTTAAACTGTCACCATACAGTTTTGAGAGCCTTTGAAATACAATATTCTGAAAAGGAATTCCTGGAAGAACAAGCTCCAGCGCATTAATAGGCCATTATTATCTTGAATGTTTCTGTGTAGAGGAAAAGGTTTGTGGTATGATTGTATAGGTTTATTGTGCAATAGCGTACATTTATACATAATCATAATACAAATAATAATAAAATAAAAACAAAACAAACAAACAACAAAAAAACAAACAAAAAAGACAAATACAGTAATAATATGATACAATAATATAAATACATGTATAAATGCACACATTACACAAAGCGGGCAGCCCGTCAGTGTTAGCGTGCAGTAAGACGTGGTGGAGCGTCCTACGCGTTTCTTATCTGCTGCAAGTGGGTGGCGTCGGTCTTCATCACCTGTCGCCCGGCTGGGCGCGAGCGGCGATCAGCGCGGAGGGGGTGCTGTTCTCAGCACCTCCAGAAGCTCGTTTGTTGGGGTGTAGAGGACCACCTGGGCGGCTCTTGCCTCTCGCGCCCTGAGTAGGGCGCCTCTTACAGGGGGAGGGGCTGGCGCTCGCTCTGGCCTGAGGCGGGCGGTGGCTGGGCAGGAGAGGAGGTAGTGCACCAGTGGGCGCCGGGAGCGGCCGCCGCAGTGTTCGCACCTCCCTGCCACAAAGTCGGCGTGCAGCTCTTTCCGCGTGGAGTAGCCCAGCCTCACACGCTGTAGCAGCCCGCCGTTCGCTCTGGGCTGCTGGAAGGATGGGTTCAGTGGGCGATAGGCTGTGGCTGCAGCATACCACGCCGCTTGCCTCTTGATTGCTTCCCATTCTTGGTGCTGCTGGTGGGCGTTGTGGGCGGCCCTGCGTTTAACCTGCACCTTGAGCTGCTGCAGGCTGGGGCGCACGGTCCAGGTGATGATGGGGCCGTGGGCGGCTCGCTTGGCAGCCTCGTCGGCAGCATCGTTGCCGCGCACGCTAACGTGGCTGGGAATCCAGTGGAGCCGGACACGCCTGCCCTGAGCTGCCAGGTCCTGCAGGGTGCACAGGATGGTGGTGGTGAGGTGGATGTTGTCCCGGGTGTGGGCGTGGGCATGAGCGTGCTGCAGCGCCTGTAGTCCCGACCGAGAGTCAGTGTGTATCACCACAGTGGCCTCCCGGCGGAGCAGAGCGTGCTGGAGGGCGTGCAGAATTGCTACCAGCTCCGTCTGGAGGGTGGAGCAGTGGTCTGATGTCCTCTACGCTTGCGTCAAGCCGCTCGTGACGAAGGTGGCGCCGGACCTCCCGCTGTTGGGGTCGACGGAGCCGTCGGTGAAGTACACTGCGCTGCCTGGCTCCGTGACCTCAGACATGGCCATGAGGGCGTGCTGGCGCAGCTCCTCGGTGAGGCAGTTCGCTTTGCTGTCGGGCAACTGTGTGGCGGTGAAGTGTGCGGCGGGGGGGTCCCATGGTGGTGGTGGAACGTAGGCGGGGTTGGGGGTGTCGGGGTCGCGCCACAGCCAGTTCCCTGCCCGGTTGAGGGAGTTGGTTGCTAGGCTGACGTTTACGAGCCACCTGTTGTTACGCAGGCACTCGATGCCCTGCGCCACGGCCATTCTGAGTCTCCTCTGCGCAACACCTTCCACGTCGCGCTGGAGCACTCTGGCCACCCGACAGGCCACAATGCAATCCACCCTGGCGGTGAGGGGCACCAGGTTGGCCTCACTTTGCATGACACAGGCAGTGCACCACCTGGGTGCCCCTAACATGGTCCTCATGGCGGTGTTTTGTATTACCTCCAGGCGCTGTTGCTGCTGCCGGAGCAGCACTACAAGGACCGGTGCACTGTAGTCCACTAGGGAGCGCACTGCCTGGAGTTAGTAGAGGCGGAGGACGGGGAAGGTTGCACCAGCGCTCGGCCGCGTCATGGCCCTCATCACATTCAGCCGGGCCTGCGTCCGCTCCCTCAGGTGCGTGACATGCTGCGTGAAGGACAGCCGTTTGTCCACCCACACTCCGAGGTACTGGTAGGAGTCGGTCCAGGCCAGGCCGACTCCTTGGACGCGAAGCTGCTGGCCAGCAGGTGTGCAAGTCTTGATGGCCATGGCCTGGGACTTCTCTGCCGAGATCTTGAGCCCCAGCTCTTCGCACTTGGCAGTGATGAGGTGCAGCGCTTCTTGGGCCCGCGCGAGCTTGTCGCCGCGCCCGGTGACGACGAGTGCCAGGTCGTCGGCGTAGCTGAGGAGGATGGTTCCTTCCCGATAGGGGAGGGCGACTAGCTGTTCCATCAGCACGTTGAAAAGGAACGGGCTGAGGATGCCGCCCTGGGGTGTCCCGTTCTCGAAGGTAAGGTAGGAAGACTTGTGACCCTAGAACTTCACGCGGGCTCGGCGCTGGTGAAGGTAGTCCTGGAGCCAGCCCAGCAGTCTCCCTCGGATGCCCTTCCTCACAAGGGCGGCCAGAATGGCGCGGGGGCTAGCCAGCTCGAAAGCCTTCTCGAGGTCAAGGAAGACTACGATGGTGGGCTGGTTGTTGGCGTGAGCCAGGAGGGTGATGAGGCAGTCCGCAGTGCTCACCCCCCTGGTGTAGCCGAACACGTGGTGATGAAGGCTTCCCACGCTCCACTGTAGGCGAGTCAGCACCATCTTCTCCGCCGTTTTTCCGGTGCAGCTCAGGAGGGAGATTGGCCTGAAGGTGGTGCGATCCTTCGGCTTGGGGATGGGCTGGATGTCGGCGTCCTTCCAGGAGGGCGGCAGACGGCCTGCCAACCACGACGCGTTCAGAAGGGCTAGCAGCGCGGCGTCCCCGGCGGGCCCAGCGTGCGCCAGCATAGAGTACCGCACTCCGTCGGCTCCCGCCGCTGTGTCACGTCGACGTTTCGCCCTGGCCAGCTCCTCGAGCGTGAAAGGCTGGTCCGTCGCGTGCGGCTGGCCCCGCGCCTCCCTGACCTCTTCGTCGCGCTGTGGGCGTAGCTGCTGCTGGAGGTAGCTGGTATGGGGAGGAAGCTGCTCGCTAGAACCCCTCGCTGTAAAGCAGTTCGCCAGCCGATCTGCCTCTTGCTGTGGGCGTGGGTGGGCAGCTGGGCGGGTCGGGGCGGCGCCTGAGGCCTTCCTGAAACTCCCCCACAGCTGGCCGAGGGAGGTGTGTTGGCTGAAAGAGGCGCACCACTCCAGCCACTTTGCCTCCCTGGCGCTTAGGGACACCTGTCGCGCGCGGGCTACCACGTCCTGCAGGAGCTGCAGGTTGATGGCCGTTGGGCGCTTCTCGTACAACCTCCTGTGGACGTTGACGCGGTGATTGTGCTCCCGGACTTCCTCGTTATAAAACCACCAGTCCGGGCGCCGGCGGCGATTTGAGGCTGTCCTGGTCATGGCCGCGTAAGCTGCACTTTCTATGGCCGCCGTAAGGTCCCTCTCCTGCAGGTGCAGGTCCGCCGGAGGCACATACGTGGACCACCATTCGGCCAGGGAGGCTTGTGGTATGTGTCTATTATAAACTCTTTTCATACTAAAAAACATTTTGAATTCCCTAAATTATTGCGAGGGCCTCTCGCTCAATCACAGCATAGTTTTTCTCGCTGGGTAACAACTTCCGACCGGCGTAAGCGATAGGAAAACTCTCGTTATTCTTTTCGTACTGGATTAACACACAACCTATATATACCATAATTGCCGGCGTTAGTCCGGATGCCAAATAGTTCGGAAGAATTGGGCAACCGTAATTTCGGGGCCGACGCTACTAATTTACCTTTAAGGTGGTTAAAGCTGTTGATTGACAGCGGAGTCCACAAGAGTTGTTCCGGGGCTTTCTTTTTCAGGAGTTCGCACAGGGGAGAGGAAAGGGTGGCAAAACTCTGAATGAATCGCCGATAAAATAAGGCGGAACCCATGAATAACCGCAACTGTTTCTTGGTTGTAGGCAGCGGCATTTTGACGATGGCTTGGGTTTTTTTCTTCCTGAGGAGCTAGTTGGTTATTCCCTATGCGGAAGCCTAAATAGTTTATGGTGCTAAATGCAAAATGGAATTTACTCAGACCAATTTTAAATTATGTTCCCTGAGCCTTTGCAACAGCGATTGGAGGGCAGTCAGGTGTTGGTCCCATTCATTTGTTGCCACGTAAATGTTGTCAAGATAGAACGATATATGGAGTAGCCCATCTAGTATTCGTCTCATCATTCTATTATAGTTGCTGCAGGCGCTGATGAAACCAAAGGGAAGCCGACGAAATGGCATTAACCCTTTTCGGTTGGGAAAGCGGTGTACCTTTTAACCTCTCCCGTAATGGGATCTGGTACTAAGCCTTACACAAGACCAGTTCGGTTATAAACTTGGGTTTCTCAAACAAATGGAGACTTTGACCAATAAGGAAAATCGGCTCTGCATCGAACACAGTGACAGCATTTAGATTCCTAAAGTCGATGCACATCCGATAAGAATTATCGGGTTTCTTGACTATAACGACAGGAAACCAATAGTCAGACTTTGAGGGTTCAATTTTTTTTTAAATTTAACAATTTATTGACTTCCGGATTAAAGGCTCCTCTCAAATGTACGGGTAACGGATACGGCTTGGACCTAATAGCCTTTTGGGTGGTCAGCTGAATGTTGTGTTCAAATTGGGTAGCACAACCATCCACCCCTACAGTCCAGATCTGGCCCCTAGCGACTACTTTTTATTCCGCCAGCTCAAGGCTGCACTGCGCGGATGCCCGTTTGGGGACGATGAAGATGTCCAGGAGTGGATTGAACAGCAGTCGGGAGATTTCTGGTTGTCGGGAATTCGAAGCCTCAGGGACAAGTGGCGCAAGTGCATTGAAGTCGAGGGTAGTTATATTGAAAAATAATAAAACACTTTTCCTCATATCTCGTTTCCTTATATCCGAATTGCAAAACTTGTTGACCGCCCCTCGTATTTATATTTCGGATGTTGTGATTCTGCTTCGGTTAATTTCGCTCGCTGCAAAAATTGCTTTGATGATTCTTCCAATATCTCAGACGTCGTTCAATCTTTCTTCTATCTTCCTCTCAATTCTACCAAGCTTCTTCCACATTCCGCGTGATTTTTTATGCACTATTTAATTGATGATTGATGCCTCTAAACACCCTTAGGAAACTGTACAAGGGCAAAATATCCTCTTCTGGGTGGTTGATAGCCGGTCATAATTGTGATGTTACCATTTGTTCCTACTATCGTTATATTTAGATGCGATTCCCCAAGGTCGGGAATGGCTCGGTAACTTTAGTTTTTCTTCACAGCGGTAGCTATACCGTCGTGTGTAACATATGTAGTATTTTTACATATTACATTATAGTAATAGATCTTTATTGTTTTAGTTGCTGGATCAACGGTGCGTTGTTTAATAGAACCACGTATGTGTCTTCACTAACATACTCATTATATAGTACGTGTCGTTATCGTTCCATCCACCAACGACGTGGCAGAGTATTATAATTTTCTTGGCGCTATACCACCAGTTTGTTGAAACTGTGTTCCTGTTTTGCTTTATTTACAGGATCCTCTCTTTGCATTACATATTACTTTTTCCGTATGTAATTTTGCTTTGCTCTCTGAAATTCGTCGGTATTGGTCGTCTTGTTTTTTTAATTTGATGACCTTATTCACTTTTATTCATCTTTGTTATCTTTCCAAATTTTGTTTAATTTCTTCGGTTGTTTTAATGTTTAAAATATTTAAGTGATCAGTTATATCGGTAAAGAAACTTAAGCAAAAAAATACAAATTAGATCTATCTTACCCTGACGATGGAAGCCAGTCATTTCCGAAACGTCTCCTAGCTAAAGAATTATTTATATATATATATATATATATATATATATATATATATATATATATATATATATATATATATATATATATATATATATATATATATATATATATATATATAAATGAGTGAATCGTATAAAATCGATGAAAGAACAATCAAGAATATTATACACCAAAATACAAAATGCACGAATCCAGAAGAAACGCTATGTACAAGTCACAATATATTATAAAACCCCCAAAATAAGTAATCACCTCATTATCAACGACACTTATCCTTTCGCAAGACGAAAAAAGAATAATAAGGAAATTAGAAAAGCAAAGAAAGAAGCTTATCAAGGTTCAACTAGACCTGGTCTTTAATAAAACATGCATAAAAGAAAAAACTCCTACCTAAATATACAATATATATATATATATATATATATATATATATATATATATATATATATATATATATATATACAGTATATATATATATATATATATATATATATATATATATATATATATAAACTCCGTAGATGTAATTTTTCCTTCCTAATTGAAATGATCTACACGTTATTAATATTACGTCCTTGCTGGCCGCGGACATCCAATAATAACGTAATTCTTGGTTTGTTCTGAGGGCCGCGGTGAAAGTCCTTAAAGGAGCGGATGCACATCTCAGACCGCTGTTTGGAAATCCCTGGCGTAGAAAATACGAAAATACAACCCTATTTAAACATGATTTTGTGCTGTTTTTCAAGAGTTTAACAGTTAAATTAATAGTTTAATTTGAATTTTAAACCTAACCTACAAAAATACTGCCTTCCCCTTTCAAATATATTTGGAATAAGCGTAAAAACATTAGTGGTGGGCGAAAAGCTAAAAGATCAGATAACTAATTCACTATTCATCGACGATTGATTTAAGAATAAGTGTTGTTGTTTTTAATTATAAAATATATAATATTATAAAGCTTCATTAATCCTCTTTGGAAACCCTGGTATTTCAACTGTGTCTTACAAATTTTTACTAATAGAAGTGAAATGGATTTTTTTTTGTAATGCCTATATTTCTGACTGTCCTATTTTGGGAATACCATCCACTGAACACATACAAGTAAAAAGCCTACAGAAACTGAGGACAACCCCAGGAAACATACTTCAATATATGTTATGAATAAACCGCAGGGGCAATCCAAGAAATATATAGATAAGAGCACAAACTTGGGTGACAGAAAAATTAAAAAGAATAAATGCTCTGAAGTGATGATAGGCAGGACACATTGCTAGAAGAAACGATAATATATATATATATATATATATATATATATATATATATATATATATATATATATATATATATATATATATATATATATATATATATGCAGGGAAGAAACCACAGTGCTAGGATCAATTTATTTGCGAATCCAGGTTTCGACGGAGACCTCCGTCATCTTCAATAGCTGGTAAACTAATAAATACAGAAAGATGCTTAACTTAGGGGCGCACAAATTTACAAGTCGTATGCAATTGGGGTGGTGGTATGAGAGAACAGCGTCATTTTTAAGTAGAGGAAGAGCAAATCTTCTCCTTATCAAGAGATTAGTGTTGAATTACCCATCGGAAGTATTAAAGTTTGGAATTTCCTAAAAGAGCTGATTCTATTAGATGCATATGTATGTATCTAATTGTGATAATTATAAATTATTTTTGCATTATCAATGTCAATTTAATGGTTTTCATTTGACATGTGGAGAAACAAACTAGAAAAGAGGCTTCTACTGCGTATCTCTCATTTGTGTTCATTCATTCTCTTGGAGAATCTGCTGCTTTCACCAATATATACTTGATTGCAAAATTTGCAAGGGATATAATAAACTTCCTGTTCTTTATCGATTGTTCTAATTTTAGACAGACTATTTCTGGTCGTTTTTTCGTATTGAAAGGCAAAATTGTTGTTTACACGTGCTAACCTTTTAAAATTAATTAACTGTGGAGAGTATGGGAATGTAATATAGTAATTATCACATACTTTTTCCTTAGCATTAGCTGGTGAGTAAAAGATGGTTCTGGCTTTCAATGACATTTTTATATGAACCATTGGGGATACGGCAGCTCAATCAATGTTTGAATGATAGTGTTAATTTCATCCTGCAGGAAACAAGAATCACATATGCGATATGCAGTCAAGAACGGAACAAACTATGGACCTTTTAACTGATTCATCGTGGCACGTGAAATAGTGAATGTAGGCATTAGAATTGGTTAGTTTCCGATAAACAGATCAATATTCTTTGTTGTTTACTTTAGATATTTTGACATCAAGTAATGACAATGAGTTGTATTGTTCCCATTCTACTTTAAATGTAATGGTAGGGGGAATGTTGTTTGATTGTTCAAAGAAAGAATCAAATGTGTAATCATTAATTGGCCATGTGACACATAGATCATCCACAAAGCGGAACCAAGTTATGGGATTAGGTAAGATAGGGGGAAAGAGGTGTTTCTTAAAGTTTCCCATGAACACATTATATGGGATCGGGAAAAGGGGATTGCCCATACTCAGGCCATATTTCTGTCCGTAAAAACAACCTTCGGCTTTAAACACACTGTTTGTAAAGCACAAACGAACCAGCTTTACAATTTTATTACACGGTAAGGGTAAAGTTAGGTTAGACAAAGGCAAGTTTTTAATAGTGACATTAAGGGCTTCATCCACGGGAACTTTAGTGAAAAGGCTATTAACATCAAAACTTAGCAACTGGTTATTGAATAGATCAACCTCTTTAATTTTATTAAGAAAATCACCAGAATGGATAATGTGGGCTTCATAGATGCTACCAACCAATTTGGATAAGATGTTCGTTAACCACAAGAAAGTTTAAACGCGTGCGATCCTACGCTGGAAATAATCAGTCTGAGTGGATTATCGTCTTTATGTGTTTTCGGTAAACCATACATGTACGGTAAAGAGAGAGATTATACACTTTGAATTGTTTAATTAGGTCAGAGTGTCCTTGGAGAATATTTTTGAGAGAACTATTAAACGATTTTGTTTTGTTTGCCAGTGGATCATTATTCAGTTTTTCATAATTGTTCCTATCATTTAGCAAATCATTCAATTTAGCAGAATACTGATCACTGTCCAGAATGACTATCTGATTAGTTTTGTCATATTTTGTAAGCACAATATCCTTGTTTTGTTTTAGCTCTCTTAAAGCACTTGTTAAACGAAATGGGATAAACCCAAAGTTATGATCGGAATTTAAGGTCAATCAAGTAAATAACCACTGATAAAGTCATTATTAATATCGGCTCTACTTTTAGATTTTTCAATCAATAATATAAAGCCAGAACCAACTTTTACTCACCAGCTAATCCTAAGGAAAGTATGTAATAATAATTATATTACATTCCCCAGACCTCTTAAAACCTGGACTGAGCTCAGAATATTGGCCAATTGCATACCGGCCCCAAGACCATTTTCAACATTATTTGATGTTACTCGAAAACCAAGAGTAATAACTTTTTGCTGTAGGTTTTGCAGTTTTCATATATAGATATAGAGTCATGACAATGTATAGACGAAATTTATTGGTGGTAATTGGTGAAATAAGAAAAAAGTTAACTGTATCTAATTTATCAATCACTGCTACATTGCTGCTGAAGGAAAAACAATATATATTATTAGGTTTTAACTTCTCATTCGTTTCCATAGATTCTCAGATCATGAATGAACACTAAATATCAGTACAATGAATGATACAAATCATTCTGACTTACAACACTAACGCTTGGGAGGCAAGGACACCAGCCTCAGTTGCTCAGTTACAGACTGGCACAGGAGGAAAGTTTCCTCGTCAAACAGTCCTTGCTCACCCTGTCCAAATACTCTGCAGCTGTTGTCACCTGGTCGCTGGCGTCGACGGTAAGCGTCTTCAAACGGGCCATGGCATTAAGAACTTCACTTGGGGTACTGAATGTGCCTGACTTGGCCGTGAGATTAGAAGCCTGTAAGGTGATCAAGAATCTACTGCATACGTACATGAAAATATTACTGACAATCTAATATCTCCAGAAGTTTCCCTCTGAACATGTGACACAATTTTTTTATTTCAGAGAACCCGCAAGTGTCACTGTGTGCGTTACCTTACGAACTGACACTTCAGTGCCAGACACATGCATTCGGTATTGGAGACTCGGGAGGAAAGTAAGTTTTGTTTTAATGACAGGAGGACCTGTCACTTCATCCAGCTCTTCCATCCTGATGGTAATGGCATATTGTCCGCATTCAGGAAGCACCACCTTTGTCATTAAATAGCCAGTCGGTCTCTCCTGAAAATAATTAACCAGAGTCAGTAGATACTGACACATTGAAATTAAAAGAAAATTCTATTAGAATGCTAAAAACAGTGACGAAGTACCTTGGACAACTGAATCCACATGCGATCGATGGAGTCCACCTTTTCGGCGATGAACAGGGCCTTCCTCTGTTCCTGGATTAGCAGGTTTGCAGCAAAAAGTCTGGCTGATGAGAGTGCCATTGATGTGGGTCGCTCAACGGTCTGCTTAGGCTTGGCTGAGCTGAAAAGACAAAAATATTGGTTAAGAACTTTACTTCCATTATTGACAAACTTGTCACATTTTTCACGTCTCAATTTATATATTTACTTTCCTCTCCTGTAACTCTTTACTCCAGTTCCTCTGTCTCGGCTACTGAAAGAGAGAGAGAGAGAGAGAAAGAGTATAAATTGATTTTTAAGAATTTGATCTACATCAGATTTTCCTTCAAATCTTGTGTAATAGGTATGTTATGCAGTTGTAGTCAATGGCGAGAAAGTCAGCCAAACATATTGAAAATTGAAACTAATTACGAAACAACAACAAAAAATAAATATTTCTGATAAAAATCGTATGTAGAGGAGAATACTAAGAAAAAGTACATTGATAAACATAATATGGATAGCCCAAGGGATGTTCACCGTAAGTTCAAGATACCATGAATTGACTCACTCTGGATAGGAGGTGAAGACCGAAGGAACAGCTTTGAGTTTGAGATATTTACGCTGGCACTTTGTCTTCCGGTAAAAAGTGCAACGCCCACACGCCAGCATGGTCTGGGTTCCAGCCAGTATCACTGCGTTTTAGCGCAGAGCTCCACTTCCCACGGGTCTCTTTCCTGTCAGACTTGGGGAAGGCAAACACTGAGTGCTTACAGGGTGCTTCGCCACCCGCTGCAAAAGCCTCCTTTTCTGCTTTCGTGGGTCTGTACCCAGATCGGCAATTGACGGCAGCGCACTCGACCATGCTGAGTTGACAATATCTGCGTGAACATAAAGGTAGTAAAATTACAAAAAAAATGTATCGTAATCATTATCATAAGTCATAATCACAATAATTATAATAATACTAACAATAATAATAAAATTATTATCCTTAACTCTATAATTTAACTTTGTGAATTTTTGAAAATTTTTAAAATGTTTGTTTTTGCTTAGTGGACAAGTAACCTTTCATGTTTTTGAGTTTAGGTTTATTTGAAACTTTTATTCGCAGGGCTGTTTTTTGTATGTTTCGAGCTTTTATCAAAGTTCTTTCTAAAAGTTCCGAAAAAATAAATATAATTATCGAATGATTTGGACTGAAAAAACATACAAATCGTGAAGTTCAAAAAATGTATTAAAATTAGGGCTTTGGCGCTTTTTTACTATCATTTCGTATATAAAACAAATTTAGATGAAAAAAGAGATCTGACGAAGGCTTTTCTATAGATCAAACCGGGTGAAGTAACTTTCTGTAAGAAAGAATACGAAGTATGGCTTGTTATTAATATTATTGAAGAGTGCTAAAATACATAAAATATTCTGCTACTTATCAATTCTTGCTACAATAACGTAAAAGGGTGATATTATCGATATTAATACTACTATGACCATGTACTAGCTACTAGTTTACCGAACCCACCAACACACATTGTACACATTGTTATAGTGGGGAATAAAAAAAAGTCTCTTCCTTAGAGGGTTCAAAGCAATTTTGCCAGAAAATACAAGGAACAAGGCACAGACCTCTTAAGACTTCTTTAACATTAGAGCAAAAAGGATGCAGTTTTGGGTACAAATATACAAAAATAATGTAAACTTACCATAGCTTACGGAGCCAGGCGCGCGTGAGTTGTGGCTGCACTCACTGATGAACTCAAAATGACGTTCCCTGAGGCCGGTGGCGCGTTTGAATTCAGTGGGGCCGTTATGCACAGGCGACATTCAAAATATAGCGCAGTGGCCAGGCCATTGTTAAAGAGGTCTATGTACATTTTCATACTCACCGCAATTAATTAGTTTTCAAAAGTTGGCATGGGTCAACAACATCAATGTTGCATTTTAATACGAATAAACGATCCGAAATAGTCTGTCTAAAAATAGATCCACCGATAAAGAAAAGGGGGTTTATTATACCCCATGCAAAATTTGCAATCAAGTATACATTGGCGAGAGCAGCAGATGTTCCAAAAGAATGAAGGAACATAAATGCAACATGCGCCGTGGGGGTCTTTCTTCTAGTTTATTTCTCCACAAGTCAAATCAAAACCATTAAATTGATATTAATAATGCAGAAATAATTTATAATTCTCACAATTATATACATAGGTGGATAATAGAATCAGCCTTTATATAGGAAATTCCAAACCTTGATACTTCCGATGGCCAATTCAACACAATCCCTTGATAAGCATGAGATTTGTCCCCCCTTTACTCAAAAATGCTGCTGCTCCCCCATAACACCCCCCTAATTACATACCGACTTGGAAATTTGTGTGCCCCCAAGTTAAGCATCTTTCTGTATTCATTAGTTTAACAACGATTGAAGATGACCGATGTCTCCGTCGAAACCTGGTTTCGCAATTTATTAATCCTAACACTGCGGTTTCTTTCCTGCATTTACATGTACGCTGCTGTACCTATTTATATATATATATATATATATATATATATATATATATATATATATATATATATATATATATATATATATATATATATATATATATATATATATATATATATATATATATAAATGCAAGGTATGACATTATGCGCGCGCGTATGGCGTGTTAGTAAGAAATGCAATCAAGTATTTATTTGCTCATTCAAGTCATGATTATCCGTTATTCCTCCAACTATCGATTATTCCTGTCTTCCTCCAGTATGTATTATCTTCCGTGGACATTCTCCTCACGTCCTCATAAATGATTTATGCTAATCATGTGGGTGCGTATGTCTGAATGTGTGCCTAGACGTCTTGATGGCAGAAGGGCGTAAACATCAATGCCTGTATCTCTCATTGGAACTTGAGTTCAGATATTTGTAATCATTGGTGGTTGCGGGAAATTAGAGAAAACCACGAAGACCTTGAAACCTGCTAGAAGGGGTTTGTCCTAATTTAATTACCCATTAATTCATAAATTTCCAAATTTGAAAGGAAAGACAATTTGGAAATAACGAACAAAATAACAGCCAAATTTTCGTATCTATCGGGATCGATAGATAGATAAAAATATTTTGCAAAGCTAACTGAAATAAAATTAAGATAATTCTAGTAAATGCGACTGTATTAGGTCGTCAGTCGGATCGTGACCATTTTACTTTTCAATGGGGAAATTTGGGGGCAATAATATCGTAAATATTCTGCCGATTCTAACGAAATCTGAAATCCTTATGTTGTTTTACATTTTTTGTCGAATGGTATAATTACCAAAGCCCTCCCAAGGTTAGTCCGGGAATTATTTGGCAATAACATCGTAACTATTCGGCTGATTCTAACAAAATTTGAAACCATTATGTTGTTTTACATTCTCTTTCGAATGATATAATTAACAAGGTCCCCCAAAGGTTAGTCCGGGAATTATTTGTCAATAACCTCGTACCTATTCGTCCGATTCTAATAAATTTGAAGCCCTTATGTTTTATTAGATTCCTTTTCGAATGATATAATTGCCATTGTCCTCCCAAGATTAGTCCAGGAATAATTTGGAATTAACATCGTAAGTATTCAGCCAATTCTAATGAAATTTAAAAGCCCTATGATGTTTTAGATTCCCTTTTTAATGATATAATTGCCAAGGTCCTCCGACTGTTTGTCCAGGAATGATTTGGCAATACGATCGTAACTATTCGTCCGATTCTAATGAAATTTGAAACACTTATGTTGTTTTAGATTCCCTTTGGAATGATATAATTCTCAAGGTCCTGTCAAGGTTAGTCTAGGAATTATTTGGAAATAAAATCGTAACTATTCACTCGATTCTAATGAAATTTGAAACACATTTTCTGTTGTACTCTTTTTTATATGGAAATTGTGGGAATTATTCGATTTTATCAATGGAGTAGTGATTCATTTAGAAGTCATCGTCGCATGGGGAGGGGAGTTAAAGAGCGAGAGTACTATGTTTCGTCACCCACCAGCCAGATGGGAACAGTTTATGGCCTAAGTGAATGCCACCCGTTCCACGTTAAG
Organism: Ceratothoa steindachneri; assembly: GCA_963969495.1. Lineage (NCBI taxonomy): Eukaryota > Metazoa > Arthropoda > Malacostraca > Isopoda > Cymothoidae > Ceratothoa > Ceratothoa steindachneri. The sequence goes on along the minus strand of OZ018324.1, from coordinate 200,513,146 downwards.
GGACTGTGGATATAGAGATCTTTTCGATGGCTTCGGTAGGCCGGGGTGATGTTTTGTATGTGTGAAGGAAGGGATTTGTTAGATGAAGTGTTATCATAGGCTATGGGTGAGGTAAGGTATGTGGATGAAACAACCTGGGGCGCAAGTACCAGACTTTGTATACCATCATGATTGGCGGGAGCTCCCTACAAACGACGAATCTAATTAGCCAGGAGGGAAACTCCTGTCCTCTAGTATACTTTGACCACGAGAACTAACAAATGATAATCCATCCATCACTAACTCTATAATTTAAGAAGAGGATTTTTTTTGAGTATTTGAATAATAATTTCATCTTAGTTTGGTTATGACTTATGTTTTTTAATCAAAGTTATTTCTAATAATTCTTTTATAATATCAAAGAATAAAATGGTGAAGTTAAGAAATGAATATAAGTATCGAAATTTGGTGAATTTTTTAAAACCCACAAAATTACAGATGTTGAAGTTCAGAAAATTTATTATTATATATCTTCTATAACTATATTTTAGCAACGTGATATTTTGAAAGGGGGGAATTTCGTTTCGAATTCCTTCTTAATTTTTTTTAGAATTGGCGAAGTTTAGAAAATTTATAAAAATTCAACAATGGCTGCTTTTTTTATATTTTAATCTTGGCAGTGAAGCGCAAGCTCCCCAGTGGCGAAGCAATTGCCTGGTTACACTATAATTTAGGAAGGAAATTTTCTCAAAAGTTTGAGGTGTTATAAGTTTCGGGATATGGATATAGTCGTGGCCAAAGGTTTTGGCATTCTTTTATCGAGAACTTTGGATTTTTTTAAAAACAAAATAGTGAAGTTCGTAAAAAATAAATAGGATTAACGAATGTTTGGGAAATTTTAAAACAAAAAAAATTAAAAAAAAATTGAAGTTTCGAAAAAAATAAATTTATTATCCAATGTTTTTGGATTTTTAAAAACAAAAGGAATTACAAATAGTGAAGATAAGAATATATATATATATATATATATATATATATATATATATATATATATATATATATATATATATATATATATATATATATATATATATATGAATGTATGAATATCAAATTGGGGGAGGGGGTAAAACAAAAAGAATTACAAATGGTCAAATTCATATAAAATGAATATGATTATCAAATTTGGCGGTGTGTGTGATTTTTTTAAACAAAATAAATTAGAAATGGTGTCGTTGCTAAAAAATAAATATGATTATCCAATGTTTTGAAAATAAAAAAAAAATTGCAAATGGTGAAGTTCAGAAAATTGATTAAAATGTCTTGCAACATGTCTGTTTTTTGTTGTGTTTTTTTGTATATTTTAAGGTTTTATCGAAGTTTCATTTTGCTTTACACGATTTCGGGGCCATATTTCTAAAGTAGATTTTTCAATTGTAATCTTTAGCAAGAGGAAATAGCTACTGGCCCCTAAAAAATGAATATAAGCAAAATTACAAATTTGAGCAAATATAAATGGACAAAAAAAAATATAGAATCCTGAGGATTGGTTTTTACGTGGATGACCTATTGATGGCCTTTGGGTCTTTGGACTATGCCCTAAAAATGATTGACACTATTTCTATGTGTCGTGGTATAAGTTCCTCTATATCATAGATATATCTATTATATTTGATTTTAGAGTGCGCGGGGTTTCCTTTTTAATACCTTTGGGTCGGTCGAGTCCGATTACGAGATCAGATTCTCATAAGGGAGGGCTAGTCCAATAGAGCTACTTTGATTCTCAGTATTGGCTGAGTGTTTAAGTCTTACTTGGTTACTGGGTTATTACACGGTTATGATGAGCTCAAAGGTTGAAAGTAAAGGAGTCGACAGAAATAGACTTTAATACATATTACGACATATAATAATACAAATAGTTACAGTGGTCAACGGGCCAGTAATAAGATTAGGTATTTAAAATGCAATAAAAAAGGGTAGGCTGAATGGAATTAAAGTTGGGCTTTACACGGGCACATAGTAAGCACACAATGAAAATGGGGGGGGGGGGGAGTACAGTAGGCGGCAATTATAAATTTGGGTAAGTTAAAATATTCGTTACAATACTTTGTACAAAATAGAGGGGAATAAGATTGTCGTTTCCTGCGAAGTGGGGATAGAGGTTGAGTCACTTCGACGGAGTCCAGGGTCAACTTGCTTGGAGTTGAAGTATTCATTTGAGCTGGGGGAGGGGGCGAGGGAAGAGCCTTCGAGAGTGGAGGCTGTGAATTCTTCCGGTGGAATTCCTTCGAAGAAAACGAAGGGTGAGTTTCTCTGAGACGTCAAACGGTTTGTTTGGGCGACTATACGTAATTAAAGGGGTATTATGCGAAGGTCAATCTTCACTGAAGCCTTTGGGGACAAGACTTGTGTTCTTCTTTGGAGATGGAGACGTTGCACGGAGCCAGACGGGTATTCTTATGGGGAGAGGATTCTTGACTAATCCAGGGTGGATATTTGTTTTATCCAAGGAGGGATATTCGGTTTTATCCCGCAAATTTCCTTGCCGTCGGCGTATGATAACCCGAATCGAGGAGGAGCAAGCTAGTCTGCTCCCGTGAGCTTTTCTCGCACAAATCTCTTCGATTCCTGGCGACACGAGTAAATATGTACGCCTGGAGTGAGGAAGCTTACCCCATAGAAGGGAGGGGGGACTATCGTCCATCGATTGAGTAGGGCGACTGCGGTTTCGGCTGTCGTTTATCTCAGGCGATCCCAGTGTGGCTGGAAGGGAGGGGGGATGCGGGGAAAACTCCTTGCCTAAATACTCGGAATGATAAGGGCTGCATTCCAACAGCCCGCTCCTGTTGTTTCTCACGCTTTTGAGCTTGAAAAATTGCTTCTAAGCGACAACGAGGTCCATCACGTGGAGGCAATGCTTAAAATCAACGTTATTTTTCCCATCACGTGCTTGTTCCCTCACACGCCTCCCTTTTCGAAAGTTGGACCTTTTCTCTGTAAAAAAAAAAAGGAAATAAGGAGAGAAAAGGGACAACCCGATCTTTTTTAAGTGGGGGTGGGGGTGTGCGACTCAGTTCTCACTCGTTTTCTACCGAAACATAAAAGAATTATACACAATGTACATACGCTGTTACCAAGATATAAACTACAAAAAAATAATGACCAGCTTATTCTAAAATTATCATGTGAAAACACAGAATACTATACACACTAACAAGAAAATGAATACTTAAACAAAGACATACGTATACAAAAAAAAATTCCCAAACCACACGACATATGGCTTCCACTTGGGGAGTTTAACCCAAAAGAAACATGAACATAACGGGGACATTCCCAATTCGTATCTCGAGGACAGTTATTCTCTCTTCATAAATACATATATACTACAAAGAAATGGGAGTACAGAAAAAGTGCCTTAAATTATTACGGATATAAATATATACAACTACCAAACATTTGTTTAGGGCCATTTTCCACGGAACTAATCGGGATTAGCGGGTAACGCATTTCTGCTGAGGGAATCGGCCATCTGATTGTCTGTCTCTTTAATGTAATTGATTTTAAACTGGTACTCCTGGAGGAGGAGCTGGAGCTGATTGCGTTGTTTTGGTCTCAGCCGCATAAGTCGGTCTCTCCTGGCAGGGACGGTAAAGGATAGTCTTCATCCTGCTCAACACATACAATTTGCACAATATTAAGGGATTCGGCGGGGTAATCTGGTTCCATGGCGGATCTTTCATTGAGGGCCACAATATTATTAACGTAGGCACGGCGGTGGTACCTCTTCAACATATTGATGTGGAATAATTTTTTACCGGAAGGTGTTCGGATTAGATAGTCTACAGGTCCTCGTGCCTCCAAAACCGGAAAAGGGCCCTTCCATTGGCTTAGGTGTTTATTGCTCTCGGTGGGCAGCAATAAGAGAACTTCGTCTCCTGCTTCGAGACGGTGGTCTTTAGATTTAACGTCGAAGTATGTTTTGTATTTTTCTAAATTTACTTCGACGTTCTGCTGGCGCGATGCTGGTGCATTGTGCTAACCTCTCGCGGAGTTCCAGCACATACGTATAGGAAGATTGAACTTCCTGATCGAGTTGAGGTTGTGATAACAACTCCTTTAAAATACTAAGGGGGCTTCTTACATTATGACAGTACAACAATTCGAATGGAGCAAAGCCAAGCGTACGATGCGGGATTTTCCTGTAGGCGAAGAGTGCCACAGGAAGATAGCAGTGCCATTCACGTGGTTGTTCGGCACTTATCTTACGGAGGATGGACTTGAGAGTACTGTTTAATTTCTCACACATTCCATTGGTCTCTGGGTGGAAAGGAATGGTAAACAGGGGTTTTACCATCAATAATTTTCTCACATGCTCCATTAATTCTGAAGTAAACTGTCTTCCTCTGTCGGACAATACCTCCTTCGAAACGCCTACTCTCGACAAAATGGATAAGAGGGCTTCGGCACAGGTGATGCTATATATCCTCTTTAGTGGGACAGCCTCGGGAAAACGCGTGGCAAAATAACTAAATTGAATGGGGCCGATAAGGTCGATGACCAAACGGGAGAAGGGTTCAGAAATGATGGGGCCTCTCGGAAGGGGGGCAGGTTTTACGCGACTTTTAGCAGAGGTCTTCTGACAAATGTCACACGACTGGCAATGCTTTGAGATGTCAGCTGCTGCGCCGGGCCAAAACAAATGATTGAAAATTCTCTGACCTGTTTTGTTATGACTGAAGTAGCCAGAAAAGACACTATCATGAGCACCATGGGGACATAAGATTGAGGAATGTAAACGAAGAGGTCTACTGGGTTAGCGCCATCCGTAGTCTCTCTGTAAAGGAGGCCATTCTTTTCGACGTAGGACACGGTCTTGTTCCCTCGAACCGAGTCTTGGTCTTTATTTTGCGACTTTTTCCATAAGGGGAGGAGAATTCCACACTCCTTCTGGGCCTTGGCGAATTCTGGGTATAGAATTCCCTTAAATTCTGAGTTAGCCGGAACTTCGAGGGGGGCCAGGATCCTGGGATTCTTTTCTCACTCCTGCGCGTGTGGTGACCGGCTGGATCATGAGTTAGGGGAGATTTGGGGACTTTGTCCAATTAGTACCGAACAGAATTTAATTGGGGCCGAAACTGCTTCGGCCCAGCCCTTAAAGTACTGACAGTCGATGTAGCACCTTACAATTGGGAAGCGGTTGGAACGTCCTAAGTAGTCGTGGACTACTACAAATTTATCGTGGTCAGGGGACACAGGGGGGAGAAGCTTCTCAGACACAATGATGCAAGTACACCCTGTATCACGGACGATAGTGGACGTACGACAGCCGTTTACACTGCCATTCTCAAATTTTAAGGCTCCTGGTGAGCACTTATTAAAAATAAAATTCACTTGGTGATCTGGCAGGCCTTGGGGAGATGAAGGAATGGGGGGTTCGACGGGAAGATGAGGGGGAGCGCCAGTGGCTCTTACTTGGTGAACCTGTTGAGGTGGGTTGCTCCTAAATTTAGAGTTCTGGGGGCAGTTTGAACTTATGTGGTTCGCTACTCCGCACGTATAGCATACAATGGGTCTCTTTGGGAAGGATACTGGAGGAAAAGACTGGAAAGGGGGCTTCACGTCTCGAGGTTCAGTGGGGGGAAAACTTCTTGGTTTGAAGGGGCCTGGAATTTTTACGAACTTCGACTGGGAATTTTGATTAAATCGGGGATTTCCGGTTTTCGATTTAGGGGACGGTGCGGAGGGCTTCTTGGAGTCCTTAGGGTACAAGTTATGACTTGCCGCAAAGACGTCCACTTGTTCAACGAATTCCTTGAAGGATCGACAACGCCGGTCCTTCACGGCTGCGTGGATCTCTGGGGGCAGCGAAGCCAGTAAGTAACTGGTCCCTTAAAACAAAATCTAATAATGACTCATAATCGGGGGAAATTTTTGAAGACTCTAGCCAAAACTTAAAGTTTCTTTGGAGGGTATACCCAAACTGTCGGAACGTTTGACCGGGTAGGATCCTGGCGCCACGGAACTTATGGCGGTAGCAATCAGGGGTCATATTATGGGCTGCGAGTAATTCAGCCTTGAGGGTAGAATAATAAATTGTTCATTCTAGGGGCAATGAGATGAAGATATCTCTCAATTTCGAGATGAGCAAGGGAGGCAATTTCGCTATTCTTTCCTTTTCCAAATCAATGTGATTGATTTCGAGAATTTTTTAAAATGCGTTAGGAATGAGGAAAAATCTACGCCTTCCTTAAATATGGGGAGTTTAAGGGGGACACCTTGAGGGGCTTCCGATATGCTACTCCCAGATTGTGTTTCTGCTTGTGCTCGCATCATTTCCACTTCTTACTGGCGTATTTGTTGCCTTTCTTCCTGGTCTCGTTGTCTTTCTTCTCTTTCTAGTTCACGTTGTCTTTCTTCTTGTTCACTTCTTTCTTCTTGTTCTAGCTTCTCTTTACTTCTTTCTTCTTGTTCTAGCTTCTCTTTACTTCTTCTTTCTTCCCTAACATGTCTTTCTTTATTTCGAATATATTCTAACAAATCTGTTCCAGACAGGCCAAGAGATTCGCCTTGCGCTTTAAAAACTTCGAACGAGGCCATTTTTTAAAACTTTTCTTAGCTTTGTTTGGGCTAAAAAAAATCACGCCAATGTGGACCTACTCGTGTGCGCAAACTTTTACCTACACTAACGAACTATTCGAGTTCCTATCTCTGGGACAATCTCAATGCACGAAAAAAATAAATGTTCACTCTACCTAATTACCAAATCCGCCTGGGAAATTTACGCTCGATTCTTTGTTGAGATCTAGGTACACAATTTAATTAGGGGGACTTTAAAATTTAAATGGGGCATTATTCTCCTTAAACATTTGAGCAAATCTTTAGCCTTTTCACTTAACACAAAAATTAATTAGAGGGGACTTTGAAAGATCTAAAAAAAAAACCCTTTTAAATTCACCTAACACACTTGACACCAGATTTTATAATATATATATATATATATATATATATATATATATATATATATATATATATATATATATATATATATATATATGCCGTGGTATAGGTTCCTCTATATCATACATATATCTATTATATTTGATTTTAGAGTGCGCGGGGTTTGCTTTTTAATACCTTTGGGTCGGTTGGGTCCGATTACGAGGTCAGATTCTCGTAAGGAAGGGCTAGTCCAATAGAGCTACTTTGATTCTCAGTATTGGCTGAGTGTTTAAGTCTTACTTGGTTACTGGGTTATTACACGGTTATGATGAGCTCAAAGGTTGAAAGTAAAGGAGTCGACAGAAATAGACTTTAATACATATTACGACATATAATAATACAAATAGTTACAGTGGTCAACGGGCCAGTAATAAGATTAGGTATTTAAAATGCAATAAAAAGGGGTAGGCTGATTGGAATTAAAGTTGTGCTTTACACGGGCACATAGTAAGCACACAATGAAAATGGGAGGAGGGGGGAGTACAGTAGGCGGCAATTATAAATTTGGGGAAGCTAAAATATTCGTTACAATACTTTGTACAAAATGGAGGGGGATAAGATTGTCGTTTCCTGCGAAGTGGGGATAGAGGTTGAGTCACTTCGACGGGGTCCAGGGTCAACTTGCTCGGAGTTGAAGTATTCTTTTGAGATGATGATGAGGGGGGGGGGGGCAGAGCCTTCGAGAGTGGAGGCTGTGAATTCTTCTGGTGGAATTCCTTCGAAGAAAACGGAAGGTGAGTTTCTCTGAGACGTCAAACGGTTTGTTTGGACGACTATACGTAATTAAGGGGGTATTACGCGAAGGTCAATCTTCACTGAAGCCTTTGGGGACAAGACTTGGGTTCTTCTTTGAAGATTGAGACGTTGCACGGAGCCAGACGGGTATTCTTACGGGGAGAGGATTCTTGACTAATCCAGGGTGGATATTTGTTTTATCCAAAGAGGGATATTCGGTTTTATCCCGCAAATTTCCTTGCTGTCAGCGTATGACAACCCGAATCGAGAAGGAGTAAGCTAGTCTGCTCCCGTGAGCTTTTCTCGCACAAATCTCCTCGATTCCTGGCGATAGGAGTAAATATGTACGCCTGGAGTGAGGGAGCTTACCCCATAGAAGGGGGGGAAGGGACTATCGTCCATCGATTGAGTAGGGCGACCGCGGTTTCGGATGTCGTTTACCTCAGGTGATCCCAGCGTGGCTGGAAGGGGGGAAGGAAGCGGGGAAAACTCCTTGTCTAAATACTCGGAATGATAAGGGCTGCATTCCAACAGCCCGCTCCTGTTGTTTCTCGCGCTTTTGAGCTTGGAAAATTGCTTCTAAGCGACAACGACGTCAATCACGTGGAGGCAATGCTTAAAATCAACGTTATCTTTCCCGTCACGTGCTTGTTCCCTCACACTATGTTTACAGACGCGATGCACCTACTTTGTTGCCGCTCATTCAAAGGGAAGTTGTAAGTGGGTCCTACATAATCACCGTACAGTCAATCCTCAGCAGTTTTACGTAGATCCAACAACTCAAACTTACAAACACTCCAACGGATTGAGCGAACAGGGCTAGAAAGCAAAATTAAGATCATGAACAAAAAACGTGGAGTGCAGTTAACATTCTGTAAGGACACCTGGATCAACTCTGTTGGCAGGTATTGAAAGGCAAAAATTCAGACCTTTTCATTCAAATTTTACAATATATCAAAGAACAGTTTGTACCCTAACATTTTTAACCTTTTAACCATTTTATCAAACTAGATTAAAATTTTTACTTTTTAATTTACCCTCTTTTCAAAAGTAAATGTAAGTAGGATTCGAATATGATGGTAGGATACATGCTATAGCAGAGTTCGGCAGCACTGGCTTATCTGCCTGCGAAGTGCAAACTCCCCCTGTAAGGGGAAATGGTGAAGCCGCTCATCTTGTTATCTTAATAAAACAACAAATAGCTCGATCTGTTAATCTGTCAAAATCAATCCGAATTTTATTTGATTCATTGCCATAATCGAAATTACATTTACCCGATTACCTGTGGCTAATTTAATCCGACGTCGTGATTACCCAGTAAAAAGTAACCCATAAAATATTCTCGCCTTCTAGTTAATCCGATGTTGTGATTACACAGCAGAAAGTAACCCACTAAAATAGCCTCGTCTTCTATTTTATCATGCTTTCTGATTACCTTGTAAAAATAACGCATTAAAATAGCCTCTTCTCGTTAATCAAACGTTGTGATTACCCGGTAAAACGAACCGCTTAAAATAACCCTCGTATTATCTTAATCCGACGATGGGATTTGCTGGTAAAAAGGAACCGCTTAAAATAGCCTCGTTTTCTTGTTTGCGATTTCCAGGTAAAAAGTAACCTATTAAAATGACATCGTTTTCTCGTTAATCCGACGTTGTGATTACCTGGTAAAAGCAATTCATTAAAATATCCCCGTCTTCCAGTTAATCCGGCGTTTTGGTTAGTTAGCAACAACTCATTAAAATGAGTTATAATGTCGTAGGGCAAGGCAGATTTTCGTATCATACGGCTAGGCTCATTTTCGGGTCCTATTGCCAGGCCCCTTTTCGTTTTTTTTTTACGGCTAGGCCCCTTTTCGGGTCGTACGTTTAGGCCAATTTGGGGGCCTTACAGCTAGGCCCATTTTTGGACTTTACGTCCAGGCCCTTTTTCGCGTAGCACAGATAAGTCCATTTTCGGCTTGGTCTATTTTCAAGTCGTACGGCTAGGCCTAATTTTTTCTTTCTCAGTCGTCTTCTTCTTCTTCTTCTTCTTCTTCTATAACACTATATTTTAAGAACGGGATTTTTTTGGACGGGTTGAATAATAATAGATATTATTTTTTTATGTTCTTCATTTGGTATTGACCGAAGTATTTTTTGAGTTTTTATCCAAGTTCTTTCTAAGAGTTTCTTTGGAGTTGAAAAAGCAAAATGATGAAACTCAGAAAAAATATAATTATCGAATGTTTTTTAAGTTCAATAAATTGATGAAAATTTAGGCATGGCTGCTATTTTTTCGTATATTCGAAAATTTTATCAAAGTTATTTCTAAAATAGATTTTCAATTGTAATCTTCAGCAGGAGAAAATAGCTACTAGCCCCTAAAAACGAATAAATCAAAATCAAATTACTAAAGCAAATTAAATGGAGGAATAAAAGAATCAAGGATTTTTTTTTCGTGTTAAAAAAAGACCCGCTAAAACTTAGGGAGGGGGGGGGGGCTTTAGGCCTCTGAGCATAAAACATTAGGAGATATGTACTGGAAACTTTTAAACATATTTTAGACCAAAAGGCCGTTCCAAAGCAAGCTAGGCAGTAGGCCACATACCGAAGTTTGCCTGCGAAGCGCAAGCTCCTCTTGTAAGGAGTGGAAAAAACGCTCCTCTAGTCTTTAAAATGAGATTGAAACAATTGCGATGCTTAAATTTTATTACAGCGATTTAATAATTTAATTTTGTACATTTTTAATACACTACCGATTCACGCCAGTGGTTTAATGAAAGATTACATAACTAAAAAATTGCGTGTCACTTAAAAATTAGGTCTCGTATGGCGTTACGTTTCCCATATTAAAATTACATTTCATTGTATTTATTTCGCCATGTGAGGAAATGCAATGCTTCTCGTGGTTTTTACTGGGACATTAATTATTGTAATTCAAAGTACCGCTATGAAATAATTGACGGTTGAAGCGTATCTACAACCATATAAGATAGCGTTGTGTACACAGGCAATGAATTATATCAGGTGCCCGAAAAAGTACCAGTTGTTTTCGGGGGGATGGCGCGATGTGGGTAAATTCTTGATTGGTTCAGACATGCCAATTTTGTATGCCTCGAAGCCGAGTCGAAATCTCTCGTTCAAATATTTTTGTTTTCTTTTGTTTTCTTGATTCTGCTTTTCTATTGTCCGTAGTGTTTACATCACAATCCCCAGTGCTGATATCAGTGATTATTTGGGTCTTGTGCTTTTCTTGAATCCAGGGGAGGGGGATTTACCCGATGTGTTTATATTTTATTTCTCGGTCCCTCGAGGCGGAATCTTCGTTTCAGAGACCTGGGGATTAGTCGCTAAGCTTCGTGAGGATAATCGCTGCGAATTCTTCACTCTCACAAGTCCCGGAACTGACAACTGCCATACGCATACACTTCCCATGGTTCCATGAAGACCCGTCTCGCTCTGTGAGGGTCCTCGGCATTGAAGAGCGCCATAGGAAAAGAGTATTTTCTTTTTCGATGGGGTGCAGATGCCAACAGTTTTGCCCTTGAGTCAACCGATCTTTCAAACCTCTGTCACTTTGGGAATGGCTTTAATTCACTACAAAACCAGTTCGTGGGTATTTAATGCTCCTCAATATTCCTGCATGAGGTGCATTTTCAAATGGTCCTATTTTTACCTTAAAATCCTCTATCCTCTCCTATGAGTACTGTGGCCACTCAATTCAGCTCCACCAGATGGCGCAAGTATCCGGTGAACCGTCTTGTTCTGCTTTGATTCTGAACTTAAGACGTTCTCTCAACAGACTTTTGTGTCGCCATCTTGTTTTCGTTCATTTCTCTTGCACACCCCTTGGGATGGTTGTCTAGTAGAGAATTATTTTCAGAGGTTTCATGTTGACTAAAATTATTACAAAAGTCAAAAAGATTTGTTGCCATCAAAAAGAGCAAAAAACACGTGTTGACATGAAAAAGAGTTTTAAAAAAACCCATTTGTCATTAAAAAGTCCAAAAACATTTGTCACCATCAAAGGAGTAAAAATACCATAAAATGTACCCCCCCTCCCCTTACACACTTATCGAAAGTAAAAAAAGGCCATCAATTAGAGCCAACAACGCATGTTGCCATCAAAATGATTCAAACCCATTTGTTATCATCAAAAGAAGTAAGAAAATACTCATTGCCATCAAACAGAGACAAAAGAATTTGTCGCCATCAAAAAGAGTAAACAAAATTGTTGCCATCAAAAGAGTCAAAACCATTTATGCCATAAAAAAGAATAGCACTTTTTTTCCTAAAACATAGTCAAAAATACTTGTTGATATCAAATAAAGATACCCCCACCCCACTTATTGCTATCAAAAAGAGAAAAAGACAATACATCTTGCTATCAAGAAGAGTAAACAACGAGTTACGATTCAAAAGAGTAAAAACGCGTTGCCATCAAAAAGAGTTAAAAATATTTGTTGTCATCAAGAAGAGCAATGCAGTTAGAAATACAAATTGAAGGAGTAAAAAATAACCCCCGCCCTAACTTTTTCTCGCACTAAGGGATTCTGCCATATAATATTAGATGAATTACAGGCAAGCCAACCTGAATTAAATGGGGTTCACGTAGGCCCAGTTGATGGAACAAATAGGCCCAAGACGTGGAGAATTTATAACATCGAGAAGGGCCGACGGAATCGCAAGCTCCCCCGGTGAACCGGGTCGCAATGGAACTGATTAGCTCCTAGAGGGGGGGAACATAGAACCCCAAAAGATCATGTGGGGGCACACGAACAAGTTTCTGTTTTTAAGGCAGTCCTGGGATATGTCTTTCTTCGACTTGTCCCCGAGTTCCAACTGAATCCTCCGGACCTCCTTCATGACTTGCGACCAGCCTACGGGGTACACCTTCCTCTTGTCCCAATTCGATGGTGGCGTGGTCGAGTCTTTCTGAGTGGTAGGTTCGGACGATGGTAACGTGGTGGTCAACTTAGTGGTAGGTTTCATCGTAGTGCCAGATCCCCCTCGAACTGCCATATCGGGAGTCAAGCCTTTTTCTTTCATGATTTTTTCACCCATGTACTTCAACGCTAGCCAGCACTCATCCACCTGTGTAGAAGAAAAAACAAGAAGTTAAAATTGGCATGAGTGAACTTGGAGTGGACAAAAAAACTATTATTTAAGGGTGAAGGTGGGGCTCTTACCCCCTTAACTGTGATTTGGGGCTCTATCGACTAACGCTTTCAAACTACGAGTCACTTTTCCCTACGCTCGTCCTTCAAAGAGGGAAATCATCGCCTCCGTACCGCAATTTTAGGTTAATTCTGGGTAATTACTACTCAACCTTTTATAATGGAGGAAGATTTCTGAGAAAGCGCCACTTAGGCCTTTTCAAAGCTCCGAAACTCAATAATTTCCGTTAAGCAAAATACTCCAATGTCACCTTCAGAATTTCCCCCTGTAAAATTTAAGCCGCGGAACGCCTGGGCAAAAGCGTTAGAACGCGATTCAAATTCATGTCACGACTCACGAACACTGTTAACTTATCTTGTACCTGCATGTTCCTGGATATATATATAAACCCTAATTTTAGAGCTATTACACCATAGACACGATATTAACCTTCTCGAGTCAGTGGAACGGAGGGCAACAGAGATTATTCCTTTTTTCACCAATAGAGTGGTAGACTTCTGGAACAAATTGCCGCCGAGGTAGTCCAAATCTAAATGTATTTAAGAGTAGGTTGGATGAGTTTATGGGGAGGGAAGGTTGTGATGGTTCCTAAGTTTTGTATATATAGAGTGGTAGACTTCTGCAACAAATTGCCGCCGAGGGTAGTAGGTAGTCCAAATCTAAATGTATTTAAGAGTAGGTTGGATGAGTTTATGGGAAGGGAAGGTTGTGATGGTTCCTAAGTTTTGTATATATTAATATTGTTTGTATATATCTATAGCTGCATGATTTAGTTCTTGACAAGCCTTGATTGGTGATACCCTCGTTTCTGGACGCAATCCTCTGGATGTAGTTTTCCTGTGAGTTTGGGTGCCTTAAAAAAAGAGGCCGTTTGACTCGGATGACCTAATGATGAGCACTTGTGGCTTTTGTCATCTGTTATATTATATTGTGGGGGACTTTGATTTTGTCTTCCCCTGGTGATGGTGCTTTTTGTGGGTGGGTTTTGACGGATGCGGATGACCTTTGATAGGCCCTTGTGGCTTTTGTCATCCGTGAAATTATGTTATGTTATAAAACAAGGATAAATTGGGTGCATTTATTAGGTTAAAATCTAGTTTTTGTAGGTTCCTAAGACTCAACATTGAGTACAACCAAGTGTTTTGATGGATTTTAAAAGATTTGTGGTTCAAGAAGAACTCGGGGCTGAGAGAAATTCAAGACAAAGTATTGAAAATTACCCCAAATAATCAAGACAAAGTATTTGAAATTATCTCGACCACTCATCAATACTTGTCGAACCAAATATCGAACCACTAAGACGCTTCAGACAATACTGCAGTATTAGTAACCCGCAAATTGAAGATTTATACTCACCAGACAGGAAAAAAAAATACAGACATCGATAAAAAGAGTTAAAATTTAAGTTTAATATAATTCCTTATTATATTATATTAATCCCTCCCTGCACATTCACCCTTAGGGGATAAGGCGTTGGTCTGCCAACGTGGCGGTACCGGGTTCGATCCCGGCAAGGGCGGACACAAACGTCAGAATTGTGCTCAGCCCTGTACTGGGTTGGATAGAGATTACACTTCTCAGGGCATAAACAACACTGATTTCTTTCTTCTCCCGTCTTCGCAGCACATTACACACACACACACACACACACACACAGATTGTTCTTTCCAAGGAATCTTGCCAATAGGTATCTATATCCACATACTTCTGATGCCGAACAGGTTCCTCTGCCACGGAGGACCGGTCCCTGGTTTCCTCGGACTACACAACCTGCGCCTGGGAGGGCTAATAGCCCTGAAGGGCGCATTATAAATGCCTATTATTAATATTATTGTCATACTAACCTTTATGTCTATTTCATTATCCGGTTGGGATCAAATGCAATCAATTCTTGAATAGAACTTGCAATTCATTCATATACAACTTAAAATACTTTTATTTTTAAAGAATTCTTTTTTAATGTAGAATCTTTGCAAAGTCTTTTTGAGGGCCACAAAAAAGAACCAAGCTTCCAATAGGCTTCATTTCTTAATTCAACAAACAATTAAGAAATGAAGCTTATTGAAAGGTGGGGAAGGGCCTTTTTTTTGGGGGGGGGGGTCACCTTCTACAATGAATAAGACGCAGTCTGCTTGAGAGACTGTATCGCTTGCTCCCACCACCCTTCACGCCAACCCCAACTTAGTGATGTGACAAATACGCAACTATTTCAATTTCACTCTTTTCCACTAAACCACATTGCAAAAAGGGGGATTTGTGATTATAACAATGAAAGTGGTGAATTTGTTGAAAGTAAAAAAAATGTGTAAAAAATATATAGCTCGAGTGGCCTAGAGAGGAGACTACCTGTGCGCTCAGGAACAATGGAGAAAGGACTCAAATCTAGAACTTGGCTAACCATTATATAATTTTAAAGTTTAGCCCACATTAGATGTTGGGGGAAGGAGGGCATTCTGTTCTCCAGATGTGGGGTGTAGTGGGGGCGGCTCACCCTCCATCGCTTTGTTTCCTCACAAGCTGGAAATTCTTTAGAGTTTCAAATGAAGAAAACACTAAAAGGATTTACAAGTCCTACATATACTAAAGGAATTTACAAGTCCTGTAACTACTACAACGAATGACAAGTCCTGCATGTAGTAAAGGAATTTACAAGTTCAATAACTACTACAAGGAATTACAAGTTTTGCATGTAGTAAAGAAATTTACAAGCCAGACAAGTACTAAAATGCTTTACAACTCGTGCCAATTTGATAAAAATTTACAAGTCCAAGAAGTATTAAATGACTTTACAAGTACTACAAAGATTTAAAAGCACTACAAGCAATAAAAGATTTACAAGTACTACATGTACTAAAAGAATATACAAGCACTAACAATACTGAAGAGATTTACTAATACTGAGACTACTAAAACATTTACAAGTCCTTAATGTCCGAAAGAAATTTACAAGTTCAGTAACTACGATGGGGAATTACAAGTCCTGCATGTACTAAAGGAATGTACAAGGCATACGAGTACTGAAATTTACAAGTCCAAGAGGAAGTGAATGACTTTACAAGTACTAAAGGGATTTACAAGTTCAGAAAGTAATAAAAAGATTTACAAGCCCTACATCTACTAAAACTGGTTGCCAAGAACCACCAATGAGGTCCGTGACTCCCTCCTCCATTTCACGACCTCTACCTACTCCCTCTTTCGCACCATAACAATAAAAATTCCAGCATTCACCCACTCATGAGGGAGGTAAGTTGTGTGGGGGGGTTCATTCACTCCCCACTACCTCACTTACTCCCCCCCCCCCATTCCATTCATCAAAAGGCTCTGACCCATTTGCAACCAATCGGATTTAAACAAGGTATTACCTTCTTCCAATTCGCGCTTTTGCTACACTCATTAAAGGATGATTAGCTCCCTACCCCTATCACGCAAATTCCCCACCCCTACCCCCATCCCCACCCTTAACGACCAGTGAGGAAGGAGGTGGGTGCACGCAGCACGCACGTGTCAGGGACAGGCAAACCTTGCGTGACTTCTCTATCTCTCGGACTCAGTCATCAATAGACGCGGTTTTAAAGATAAAGAAAAATCAACGATCATATCCAGGCCCCAAATTGGGGTTCTAGTCCCTTGCCTGAAAGATATGGTTCTGCGTCATGTGTCTTTTGTACCATGTACATATTAGAGCTTTGTAATGGTTGTACTGTGTTCTTTGTACTCTACAAATCGACAAGAAGTGCAATTAAAATTGTACGAGATCTTACAACATTGTGAAGAGACACTGGAGTGTCATGTGTTTATTGTACTGTGTCCATATTGAGCTTTGTAATGATTGTACTGTTCTCCCGTGTACTCTATAAATCCACATGAATTGCATTTGAAATTTGCTTTTACGGATTTCTCCCTGTTAGTTGTGTAAATGATTGTACTGTGCGCTTGGTTCTGTAATGATTGTACGAGGTGGTACAACAATCGGTCTCGTCACTTTGAAGGGTCACAAGAGCGGGAAAGGGATGGAGATGTGCCTAATACAAGAGGGTTGTGGGGGGTATTTTAGAGGCGGTGATGCGCTTACCTCGTCTTGTGGAAAGAGAAAGTTGGGACATGGGTTCTACCGTGGAAGCACTTGTCATCTTTGACTCACTTTCACCTTCCCTGTACCAACTTCCAGGAAATACACCTAAAGAAAGTCCGATTGCGCACATTAAACTCTAGTTTTAAGGGAGAAGTTAAAATTATATCAGCCATTCTGACGTCATCGTGGAAATACCGCATACGAAGCAGCGAAATCTCTCGGCTAGCCGCAGCCAGGCCTATCCCCTTAGATCATTCGGTTTATTCCTTTCTCGTTACAATTTTTAAGTTTTACATGTTTTAACACAGTTTTTTAATGGAGTGTTCTAACTAAAGAAGAGTATAAAATTATTGTCGTGGTGTAGGGATACATTAGATATTAATACTCCTTCCGTGATTACCCACCGCAGAGTGACCCCCATGCTATACATTCTCACTTAGCCAATTCGAAAACTTTCTGGCAAAGATGTTCACGATAGTTTTCGCTTATTACTACTACTATTAGGGGGCTTTCAGTCGCTTAAGTAGAAGGGCCAAAGATATGGCAATGGCTTTAAAAACACATTTTCACCTTCCCCTAACTTCACCACTATACGAAACACAAACTTTCTTGCTAGTGTGCCTTCGTTGTCCGTCAGTTTCGCATCTAAGTTTTAAATAACGATTTTGCCCGTCCAAGTATGTCCCTGTCCGTCTGAGCGTGAACGCAAGTCCGTCGATCGAGAGAGAATAGCTTGGATTGGTTTCCTTCCCTGGTGGGTTATTCCCCCACCTCTTCTCCGGCCGCGTTATTCCCTAGGCAAGGAAAGTCCAGCCCGCGGCCCACTGCTTACTCAGATTTTTTTTGACGGGCTATTTTTTAGGATTATTTTCATTTACTTTGAAAACCAGATATTGAGAATATCACAAAAGGAAGGCAATCCCCCAAATCACATTGATTTTATTTTATTTTGTATGGATAATTTATTTTTTACTGTTAATATACAGTATTTTGTTTGTAATTATATATATATATATATATATATATATATATATATATATATATATATATATATATATATATATATATATATATATATATATATATATATAGTGTTCGACAAAAGTTTAGGCCAGGTGGACTAAACTTATGTTTAAAAAAGAATGGTATAGATGAGGGTGATTTAATTTAGTCAGAAGTTTAGGCCGGCTGCATGACGTCACTACATCCCTCAGTATCCCCACTCAGCCTGCCAGCCTCTCCTCCCACCTTTATCACCCCCACCCACCCCGGTTCCTTGAAAATCCACTTGCAGGAGGCACTCCGCCCAGAAAAGTTATGAAGCTGGAAGAAGAAAGAACTATCAAACTCATCTCTCAAAACTCTCCAACTCATGGACTCGGAGATAAAACACTTCCGAAGTTTGAAGAAGAGGGAACCCCAGGCTTATCTTTCCTGCGGCACCTAGAACGACTCCTCCTTTCGAGTTAGTTCCTCGTCCGTTATTCTCCGACCAAGGTAAGCTTATACCCATTTTCTCGAATTAGTTCTGCGAGTTCCCTCGAATTCATATCAACTCTCAAAACTTATTTGGCCACTTCTCTCCCCTAAATTCATTCTAACATTCGGTCATTCAAATCCATACATAACTTTCTATCTATTTCTTACCCTTAAACTAAAATCTAACTAACGTGGGCATTCGGAATTAAACATCTTTCGGATAATCTCTGGAGAGGCAAAATTATCTTTCCAAATCAATCGGAGACAAATATCTCTCACCTAAGCGCCACTAACTTGCTTAGCCATGCTCTACTTTCGGGTTAATAAATCTAACATTTGTACGATCGTGTTCATGGACGTTTCGAACAGTTATCTCCTTCAGCCTTTAATCGCTAGCATTTAATTTTATTTGACGACAGTGACATTGGTGACAATTGCTAGCTCTTCTTTTTTACCATTCGAGGGTATAAAGGGCTTAAAGAAGGCTCGTTCTCTTTCGAAGAGACCTTGGAGAGTTTCCCAAACGTTTTCAATTCAAACGAGCGCGCGTCAGCACCGCGTCATCAGTGTTGCCAGATGTCGCAATCGAAACAATCATTTGGAGAAAGGCGCCATTTATCTTATGTAAAACCAATGCGACAACATAAAATCAAATCTCATTCACATCTAGATGGTTGTGTGTTTGTTTTTATTAAAAGCAACTGTTCTTCTATCTCAAACACGACAGTAGTGGTAGTTGTATTAGTAATAATAATGTCAGTAGCAGTTTTAATAATAATAACGATAGCAGTATTAAAGTTGATAATTTAATTATGTATACATAATCTGTCCAAGGTTAATCAATGAGCTAAATAACACCCCACCCCCAAACCGCAGGGAAAACGAAAAAAATATTCCAAGTAAATTAACCTTTGTTAATAGAGACGGAAGCATTATGAATCATTTTTTTTCAATCTTCCCGCGTGTGGTTTATCGTGCATTCATATCTACCTCTCTGTTTGTCCCCTCTCATTCTCCTTCCTTTCTCTTTCTCTCTCTCTTTCTCCTTCTTTCTCTTTGTCTCTTTCTCTCCTTTTCTTTTTCGTTGTCTCTCTTTTTCTCTCCTTTTCTTTCTCTTTCCTTCTTTTCTCTCTCTTTTGTTTTACACATGAGTTTTCCCATCTTTACTGTCTTTTAACATGGGTTAAATTCGAAGATAGCGTCTATTTCCCTTCAATTTCCCATTTCCTAACACCTTTGTGAACACAGTTAGAGCCTATTGAATACTAATATACCCAACGGAACGAAGACGGCATTAAATTAATCGTCATTTTCCATCCTTCTTCTTTTGTTTCCATTTTCCTTTTCTTTCCGCCCAAAGCGACGTATTTCTTCGACATTCAAAATAACGACCGAAGCCGATGAGAAAATTGCCCATTCGAAATCTCTGAAGAATAGGCCCAGAATTCCCCGAGAATAAACAAAAGAAGGAGGAAAAAAAATCAGATAATCATCGGAATGACTTAGAAAAGAGGTGAATCATAGTGTGGGAGTATCATAGGATTATTACCATTCAACCCTGATGACTCCCGAGAAATTGACCTAAATTTAAATTAACTCGCGTAGCATCATAGGAGGGCGTTTATCGCGATAACGATATCGGGTTATCGGTTATCCGATATTTTTTCACGCGTTATCGATTCGTCGGTATCGCCGATACTTTGGGTTCCAAACTAGCGATAATCGATAATTTGAGTTTTTGGTTCCAATTTAGCACAGGGAGGAGCCGCGCGTGCCTTGGAGGCAGAAATAGGTAAGTCCGAAGGTTTTTCTAAGATTTTTCTAATTTTTTCTAAGATTTTTCTAAGTTTTCTAAGATAAAGATAAAAATAAAGATTTGGATTTATCGATTTTTTTATTTAAAATATCAATATCGTTATCGCTAGTATCGGGATTTTGGATTTATCGATTATCACCTTATCGGGCAATTTATCGCCAGTTATCGGTTATCGATGATAAGGTTATCGATTTATCGGTTATCGTGATACATTTTTTTCGTTATCGCGCCCACCACTGCGTCGCAATTATCTCACGAATGGTACACTCGTGAGATAATGCGCTCCGCCCCCACCTGCAGCGAGTGATCAGCCAAACAAAGAAAGAGCGATAAAAGTAAAAGATTAAGTATGTTGTGTAGACAACGTGAGTGCGATATAGTAATAATGACAATAATGACTCATACACTAGTTACTGAACCATGTGTACTTAAGTTCGTAATGTGCGTAGAGATGCAAATTCTTTATGTATGAAAAGAAGCAATAGGGAAGACGGCCCCCATTTATGGGGCGGATAATGTTTCTATTTACTCCGACTTCCTTAACCCGGATGGCTAATAATAATAATAGAGGCTTTATATGGCGCCCTTCGGGGAAAGGAAAAAGGACACGGAAAAGGCGAAGAAGGAGAAAGAGAGGAATCCTACAATGATTGACAGAATTTCCCTATCAGGGTCTTATGTTTTAGGAGGGGGGGGTTCCGCTCTCAACGGGACTCGAACCCGGTACCTAAGTGCCGAAATCAAGCCTTTCATCCACTAGCCAAAGAGGGCGCTAAGAATCATCGTAATTTCTGCTACTGACTAAGACACTGCAACCATTTTTTTCCTCCTGATTTTTCGATAGATGTCTGTTACAGGCTAGGGGGCTGAAGTCATCCCCCCCCCCAAAAAAAATCAGACTCGTTTATGTCTAATATTTTTATAAGCCATACTTGTATTCAGCGATTAAGAAAGAGTTATGTAATAATATAGAATATAGATAAAACAGTTTTTTTTACCCGTTGCGATCGAATGTATCTTATATGATACACGTCTCAAATACAGGTAAACCTCAAAAATAATTATTAAATTCAGTATTATTCCTTAGGTGACCTCCAAAAACTACAATAAACCACAATTCCTAATTTCTGATGTGGGAAAAATACCAAGGTCAACAGACCCAAGTCGCGTGCTCTCAATTATTCTAACCTATGACCTTATAGCATCTGACCTTACGACTTTCAAAACTTTCAACAAGTGGGACAGTCCAACCCACAGTTTTCTTTTAATAATTCCCAGAATAACCTTACGAGGACCTTGGCAATTATATCATTCGGAAGCGAAGGTAAAACAACGTAAGAGTTTCAAATTTCGTTAGAATTGGCCGAATAGTTACGATGTTATTGCCAAATAATTCCCGGACTAACCTTGGGAGGACCTTGGCAATTATATCATTCGAAAGCGAATGTAAAAACAACATAAGGATTTCAAATTTCGTTAGAATCGGCCGAATAGTTACGATGTTATTACAAAAAAAAACTCATTGAAAAGTAAAATGGTTACGATATGACCAACCTACCTTCGGACCGACATAGTAAATTATAACGTAACTAAAAATTCGGATCTGAGATTGTCTTACCCCTTTATGAGAGGCTGTTGTTTATTATCACTGCTGTCTATTATAACCCTTATTAATCATCAATCCCTTTATCTCAGTACTCAGATGAAAGAATTCAGGTTAGCTCCCTCCCAATGTTTATCCTGGATCCGCTACTGGTCTGTTGCTCTCTTTGGCGAACCACCAAAGTCTCCCGAGGTCCACTCGAGGTTAGTTCGAGAAATAAGGGAGAGAGTAGGCGATGAAAGAGTCAGTAAAAGTGAGAATAGCTTGACTTCCAGACACCTTGCTTCTCTTCGCAACTCTACTTCTTTCATCACTATTACAATCCTACACTCTCGCATTCTTTCCCTTATACTTACCTCATCATTTTTTATCAAATTAAAACATCAGAAATGAGTCTTTTGTTAAACAGTTCCGTTGATTGTTTTGGACTTCTGCGCCATCTTGCTGAAACCGCTTATTTAGTTTCCTCATTGAGAATGTAAAAAAGGGGTCCATTAAATATGGCAGCTAAATAATTTTTTAAAATTATTTAGCCCCCTCCCCTTGCCCCTACATTATCACTAACTATATTTTAAGAAGGTTTTTTTTTTGAGTATTTGAACCCCTCCTACCCCTACATTATCATCATCATCACTAACTCTATATTTTAAGAAGGGGATTTTTTTGAGTATTTGAATAATAATTTCATCTTAGTTTGGTTATGACTTATGTTTTTTATCAAAGTTATTTCAAATAATTCTTTTATAATATCAAACACAAAAATGGTGAAGTTCAGAAATAAATATAACGGTCGTATGCTAAGACAAATGTGAAATGCACTTTTATCAGATTTAGTGTAGCTTCACAATTATTTCTAAATTTATTATATGCAAAAGGCTAAAATGTAAAAGACATAAAAAAAAGGTTTTGTGCTCAAATGTGCATTTCACATTTATTTTAGCATACGGCCGTAAGTATCGAAATTTTGTGATTTTTTTTAAAATGGTGAAGTTCAGAAAATTTATAAAAAATTAACCATGGCTGTTTTTTTTTAGATTTTAAATTTTAATCTTAGTAGCGAAGCCATTGCTTGATATATATATATATATATATATATATATATATATATATATATATATATATATATATATATATATATATATATATATATATATATTTATATTTATATATATATATATATATGATGTAGAAAAAATTATGATTTGTATGATTCATGTTTGAACTACAGAATGAATATGGTAGAACAAACTAGATTTTCTTTAGGAAAAAGGTTTTACAAATTATTAAATTTTTATTGAGATCCCATATTTAATGGACACCCTGTATTTCTACAGAACTTGATGAGCTGTGTTTGTATTTGTACAGAACTTTTGATGAAATGTTTGTATTTCACATAAATTGATGAAGTGTTCGTGTTTCTACAGAAATTGCTGAAATGTTTATATTTCTACAGAGCTTGATGAAATTTGTTTGTATTTCTACAGAAGTTGGTGACATGTGTTTTGTATTTATACAGAACTTGATGAAATGTGTTTGTATTCGTACCTAAATTGATGAAATGTGTTTGAATTTCTACAGGACTTAATGAAATGCGTTTGTATTTCTACAGAACTGATGCAAGGTTTGTATTTATATAGAACTTGATGAAATATGTTTGTATTTCTACAGAATTTGACAAAGTGGGTTTGTTTGTTTGTTTGTAAGCATTTATAAATTGCCCTACAGCAGAAACTTGCCTCTCGTAAATTTAGAAGTTTGTAAAGGGTAGATTTAGCTTACTTCCCACATTTGGCATTTTGTCACATAATACATCTCATCAGTTTTAATATATACAAAAGTGATATTGGATAAGAACATAAACACAGATGACAAATATAGTAAATGGGATTAAAAATTCAGAACATTGTTGCTAGAAGAAATGACTAATGATGGCAAAAATAAATCCTAAACTGAACGCCTTTATCTATACAAAAAACACAGAAGACGACCTCCTTGAAGGCGGGTAAACGAAATTTGCTTAATGACAGGAGTAACATGGCAAAGTCAGGCGATGGACCGTGACAATTGTAAATATTTTGTCTTTTAATCAGCGGTAGGAAGAGTCGGGCTAGTGATTATAATCACACGTGTAATCCATCAGGGAATATTTTTGCTTTTTGTGTTTTCTTGTTTAATTAATGACGTCATTACATCGACAAAAAAGCAACCTTGGTGATCATTTCTTTCCGAATTCACAAGTGGCTAATTTTGAATGTGTCTATTTTCGAGACAGTGTCAAATTTGACTCATTAATTCGAGGCGGTTGATTCTACTATCCTCTAATTCTCGTTGACCATTGCGAACAGATTGGCGACCGTACACACTGTGGTTCGGAGCCCACGTAAAGCTGTAGGTCCACCGACCGACGAGGTCATCTGTCATATATATACTCCCTCCACCTTTGCTATCTTTACTATTTCTCTCTGTCTTCCGCCTTCTTCGCCGCTCTTACCGGAAACTGTCAGGACTCTAGGGGCGACAGCGGAGAGCTAGAGGGGGGTTTGGCAAAACGTTTTTGCTTCTCACCTCTATTTGATTGCATTTACGAGGGTCTCAAGCGTTCGTTCAATTTTGACGGTGCCATACTTACATGTAAGTGCTAATAATTTGTTTGTTTTGTTTATGCATATTTTTTATTTAAAAGACATGTTTTCATGCTGCCAAAATCCTTCAATTTTTTGTTTATAATTAAGGTGATTTTGGTTCCCTCCGGTCGGGTCTCACTATTTAATAAATACATTTAAGTCCCATGACCTAACTGGTTGGATAGGATTATAATAACCTGGATCTATTACTCGTTCTCAGGGGGTATCATGTAACAATTTCAACCCGGTCGTTCTCCTCCGGGACCAAGAACAAAAGATATCCAGTGTCAAGGAAGAAGGACATCCGGAACAATAGAAGCAATTTAAGAAGAATCCCTCGTTGTGAATGGATAGAAAGAAACAAAGGAGAGATAATTGGGGAGTAAGTGGAATCCATAAAGCATCTAGGCGGAATTTGTAGGGGTTAGGATAACCCTTTTAATTTTCCTGATAGATAGGTTGTAGGTTCTCCGCTTTCTGACTGTAATCTCCAGCAATGACGTCCTGCAACTGATCTGGTTGCTTCAGGATAAAATTTTAAGGAGGTTTGGGCCATGTGGCCTAGATATATATATATATATATATATATATATATATATATATATATATATATATATATATATATATATACGTATTAACGATAGGAAATCCCAACATGTGTGTAACTGACCATTGCATAGCCACCGCGACCCCCCATGAATGGCTCAAATCCACATTAGATCCTTCAAGGGTGACAGGTTTGTTATAACAGGTTTTATAATTTTACATTTTTTTTTGTATCTTTAGATTCCCACGTGACATAGGACACCATTCAGGCCTAGGTCACACATAGCCGAACTGCTTCCGATTCGATCCCGAATCACATTCAGGATCTCGCCATTCCGACTCGGTCCCGATAGTTTCATGTTTCATGAAATGCTCGGGCAACTTTCTGAATCATTTCCGAAAGTCAGAAAAAATTTGTCTCCGATTCAGAATCGAATGGAAACCGAACGACATTCGGGTTGCATTCGGACTCAAGTAGGGCTATGCGTGACTGGGTCTTAAAGAGTAAAACTAAAAAATAAACCGTGTGTGATTTGGATTTAAATCACTCGTAGGATAAAGGAAAAAAATAAATTCAAGTGGCCTTTTTTATAAAGACGAAATGGGTTAGTTTCACTTTTTCTATTTCCATGTGGTAATCTATATACCATTGAGTGTGGAAAGGATTTCCTATAGAAAGTATTCCTTCGCACAGTAGTGAGTTGGGGAGACGGATCTTTCACGCATATTTGTTATACTTCGCCGCTTTCATCACGAGCGTTCATTCCAATTATACATCAGCCACCAGGAAAGAAGAACCTTCATAAATAGGAGGAAACTTCCTAAATAGGAGGAACCTTAATAAATAGGAGCAATCTTCATGAGTAAGAGGCATCTTGATAAATAGGAACAACCTTCATGGGAAGGAGGAACCTTCGTAAATAGGAGGAACCTCCATGAGTAGGAGGAAACTTGCTAAATAGGAGGAACCTTGATAAATAGGAACAACCTTCATGTGTAGGAGGAAACTTTATAAACAGGAAGAACCTCATAAATAGGAGAAACCTTCATATACATGTATATGAGGAAGTTTCAGAAATATGACCTACAGGTGCGGCCAAAAGTGTTCGCACACCTGGACATTTTTCATTCCTTGCGTATGCCAACGAATATGTTGCCGTAGGCTTGTATGCATGTGCCCAGTGTATCTGGCTAGAAACATAAAAGTACATGCTGCCTTATAACCTTTTTTAAATATCTAAAATAGCGATGCTATTCAAATGTATAAAATCATGGTATCTGTATGTTGTATGCTACAGTCAAAATGTCTCCATATAACACATCATATTTGTTGATTAATATGATATTCCATGTTGACAGGATCTGAATATGATGTGCCAATGGCGGAAAACGTAATTAGATCACGGAGGAAAGAAGTCTGACACGCACATTGCATGAAGAGTCTCTCTGAGGTGTCGACAATTTTCCTGGAGGAGTGGTGGATCACATTCCGCTGACGCACAAGTGTTGGAGAGGATCCAAGAAAGTGGGAACATCCAAGACTGGCCTCTTTCTAGACCAGCCATGGTTAGTACGTAACGTGACGACAGGTCTTTGCATGGCATGAAGCTTCGGGATCGTAAGAAAACCGAAGTGCAGCTGCAACATGAATGGGCAGATGTAGGCCAGGTTAAGGCATCCATCCGAATAGTCCATCGCAGACTGCTTGCACAAGGCGGCCTCAAGTCATGTAAAGACAGCCAGAAACCGCTGATCAACCTTCAGCAGAAGCGACTAGCTTGGGCACGTGAGCACAGCAACTAGATCATGCGTCAGTGGGGACGCGTCTTATGGTCCTACGTTTCCACCTTCCACTTGTTCTCGCCAGACTGAAGTTAGAGTCCGCAGGAGGCCAGGAGAGCAGTGGAATCGAGCGTACATAGTGCCAATAACAAAGCATGGTGGCTGCTCTATAATGGGATGGGGCTGCATGCCAATTTCAGGGGTGGGTCGCCTCACCGTGTGTGATGACACCATGAATTCGGAGAAGTACCAAGCTATCGGGGGAGATTGTCTGCTAACCTCAATCTGAGACCTCCCCATAAATACCCGGAATGTAAATTTCAAGCGGGACAATGCCTCATGTCACAAGTCTGCCTCCACCATACAGTAGTTCCGGATATGAATCCATTGGAAAACCTCTAACAGGACCTGAAAGAGGCCGTAAGACGTTGTCAGCCAGCTTCAAATGATCAACTGAAGGCAGTAATCCCCGAGAAGTGGACCAGTATCGCACACCACAAAAGTCACGCCGTCGTGGAGAGCATGTCTCTAAGACTAAAGGCTCTCGTCACTGCTAAGGGACTCTCGACACGCTACTGAGCGTCCTGTATCAGTTTAGTGTTGCTGCAACGTTCACAGAACTTCATCTGCTTATCTATTGCTGATGTTACATGTTTTGGGACTTTTTTATTCTTTTTAATTCGTGTTGATTGCTTGTGGCATATATAGCTTATTGCCATTTATTCCTCACTACGAGTATTTCACTGTTATATTCATTTTTATATGTAAATAAAAATTGCGCGATCCTGCATTTCCTGCATTACGATCCTGCGTTTTTGGCTGCGGCTGTACTTTATATATATGAGAAACTTTCAGGAATAGGACGAACCTTTATAAACATTAGGAATATTGATAAAGAGGAGGAATTTTTCATAAATAGGAGAAAACTTCGGAAATAGAAGGAACCTTCATAAAAATGCTGTTATTGCCTGTTTGTTTGGGCAGCATTTGGTCTTCCTCCTCTGTCTCTTCTTTTTATCTGCTATTTTGGTGTTTTGGGAATCTTCCATGTGGAGTTGGGTAAAAACACTGGTAGTCCCCGTGAGGCCTTGGATCCTGACCCTCCTTCTCCCCCAATTTAGTTTGATCCTCTCCCCAATTTGATCCCTTCCCTCCCCCTCAAGTTATTCTTCTCCCTCTCCCCCAATTTTCTTTTATAACCTACCAACACGGCTGTGAGGCTTAAATGGTATTTATAAAGCCCCGGGTTTTCGATTTGTTTCCCAATGAACTTACCGCTTGGGGCAATTTGTAAGGCGGGAGATGGAACCCCCTAGTGTTGTAGTTGAGTAAGGGGCCTACTTTGTCCTGCAGTTCAAATGTGTAGGAATAGGTCGCCCCCATTTTTAAGAACGCCCAATCGTCCGATCCTCCCGCAGCTTCTCCTGGAAAAATCACAGAGGAACCCATTGTCATCTTCAGTCACCACGTTGTTGGCAAAATGTAGCTGTTTCAGTAAAGTTCATTGTAACGCCCCTTTTATTGATGACTGATTTTCGTTAAAACCTCTGAAAATCAGCTGATTATACCCATGCTTATCAGTAATCAAAATTAAATCATTTGCGGGTATTGAATAATGTCGAAAACAGTGGCAAGCGGGAGGCCATTTAAGCTTGCGTCTCGCTATGGAGGGATCCGATTGGTATAACCCAAATGCGATGTGTTCAGAAGGATAAGACACAGATAAATGGGTGATTTAAGTTTATAATATATATACATACCTGTAAAACACTCTCACATCCCCTTTTCAGTCTCGCAATATATAATGTTAGGTGTTAAGAAGGGGTAAGGTAGTTTCACAAAAAGCGCAAGAATACTTACCGAATATGGCTGCTTGTCGAACCTGGTAAATGTTATTGTATTTCCTGCGGATGACTTTGGCCATGCCATTAGCCATGGAAACCTAGAAAAAGGGAGCCTCGGTTATTTTAGTACCTTTTGGGTCTCTCTCGTCAAGGGAACCGCTAATCCATCGACCTTTTGGCCTCGATCTAACTTCAGACTAATATTTTTAACTTGAAATCCAGGAAGAAGAAA
The DNA here is from genome assembly GCA_963969495.1 of Ceratothoa steindachneri. Taxonomy (NCBI): domain Eukaryota; kingdom Metazoa; phylum Arthropoda; class Malacostraca; order Isopoda; family Cymothoidae; genus Ceratothoa; species Ceratothoa steindachneri. The sequence goes on along the minus strand of OZ018324.1, from coordinate 200,484,273 downwards.
TCGGGAACGTTTTCCGAACTCTAGAAAACGAAATTTTAAGGAAATGGACAGGTTCCATTGCGATGAAAGCGGGGGCTAAACGAATGCAAAGGAATGAGGACCCCAAAGGAAACAACTTAGTTTCCTGGAGAGTCAAGTTTACCCTTAAAATTGGAGATCATATTTCGGAAACTATAAACATAAGAAAAAAATCATTTTCAACCACCAATAAAGGGTACGTTTTGAACAGAATAAAAGTTGTTTTGAACACAGTACAGAGATTTTTGAAAAGAAGGTAAAGATTTTTTTGGACAAATACTAAATGGATTTTGAACAGACGGTGAAGGGATTTTTGAACAGACTAAAGAAATTTTGAACAGAGAGTAAAGGGATTTTTTAAATAAATTAAACTGATTTTTTGAACAGATAGTAAAGGGATTTTGAACAGAAGGTAAAGGAAATTTTTGGACAAACACCCAAGTTTTTTTTTTAACAGACAGTGAAGGAATTTTGAACAGACTTCAAAAAGGGATTATTTAAACACAGTAAACGGATTTTTGAACAGATATTAAAGGGATTTTGATGAGAAGGTAACGGAATTTTTTAATATACATTATGGGTATTTTTGAAGGGACAGTGAAGGGATTTTTGAACAGACAGTAAAGGGATTTTTTTAAACACCAAACGGATCTTTAAACAGAGTGAAAGGATTTTCAACAGAGAGTAGAGGTATTTTTTAACAAAGAGTAAATAGATTTGTGAACAGACAATAGAACTATATTTGACTAGACAAACCGCCCCAAAATTTAAAGGGATTTTTGAGCAGACTGGAAAGGGACTTTTGAACAATAGCTCTTTTTAAAATGGTAAATAAAGGGTATATTTTAAGTAACAATAAACACTTTATTATCAGACACTAAGAGATATTTTAAACAAACCTTTTCAAAAGACTGCGAAATATTTTTAGAGAGTATTTTTGTACATACAATAAGGAGTATTTTCCTTCTCCAATAAAAAGTATTTTTGTACATACAATAAGGAGTATTTTCATCACCCAATAAAAGTATTTTGTAAATACAATAGGGGGTATTTTCATCATCCATTAAAGAGTATTTTTATCACCTATTAAAGAGTATTTTCGTACATGCAATAAGGAGTATTGTCGGAGTATTTTCATCATCCAATAATGAGTATTTTTAAAGCGACGATAAAATATTTTTTTAACATACTGTAAAAGGATTTTCGGAAATAGCATTAAAGATTTTGTTTACAGGAAATAAAAGGTTTTGCTTTTTTACTAGATAATAGAGATCTCCGGAAGGTATTGTGGTCATACTTCCGTCTTTGTTGCATCGAAGAACACACAAATCACCGCCCAAAATGCATTTGAGACAGGTTTAGGGGGCGGGGGAGGTGTTCCTTACCAGTTGGTCTAAGTTGTGAGGTTTCCTGGTCTTTCTGTAGCCGAAGGGGTGGAGGAAAAATTGTCCATAGGTGTGCACAGTCACGTAGGCCTGTTGAGAGAGGAAGGCGGAAGTACTTATCAGAAGGGAGACTATAAATGGCGGGGGGGGGGAGAGTTGAATGAAAAGGAAATGCGAAATTAGAAAGGAAGCAAAGATGATTAATTGTTGGCGGAAATGAAAGCGAAAGGAAAGCAATTCGAGGTGTAACCACAGCTCTTGAAAGAGAAATAAGAGTGATTGGTTTTTTTTTTTACTTCCTTGAGGAAATATTTAAAGAAAAATTTCCCGTTTTTCTTTCTTGAGAGAGAATGTAAGGAGGAATTTTTTCTTTATTTGAGAGGAAAAGTAAGGGAGATTTTTTTTTTTATTTGTTCTCTTTATTGGGATGGAATTGAAGGAGGACTTTGAGGGGTTTTTTTTTCGAGGAAAAGTAAGGGTTCTGTCCCTTTTCTTGAGAGGGAATGTAAGGAGGATTTTTTACTTTATTTGAGAGGAAAAGTAAGGGAGATTTTTTTTTATTTGTCCTCTTTATTGGGAGGAAATTGAAGGAGGCCTTTGAGTTTTTTTTAGAGGAAAAGTAAGGGGGTTTTGTCCCTTTTCTTGAGAGAGAATGTAAGGAGGATTTTTTTTCTTTATTTAAGAGGAAAAGTAAAGGAGATTTTTTTTATTTGTCCTCTTTATTGGGAGCAAATTGAAGGAGGCCTTTGATTTTATTTTAGAGGAAAAGTAAGGGGGTTTTGTCCCTTTTCTTGAGAGAGAATGTAAGGAGGAAATTTTTCTTTATTTGAGAGGAAAAGTAAGGGAGATTTTTTTTATGTGTCCTCTTTATTGGGAGGGAATAGAAGGAGGCCTTTGGGGTTTTTTAGAGGAAAAGTAAGTTTTTTTTTGCCCTTATTCTTTGAGAAAGAGTGTAAGGAGGATTTTTTCCCCTTTTTCGATAAGAAAAGTGAGGTGTTTTGTCCTCTTTTTGGAGAGAAAATGTAAGAGGGATTTTTCCCTTTTTTAGAGGAAAGTAAGGGGTTTTTGTCCTATTTTCTTGAGAGAGAATGTAAGGTGGAATTTCCGCTTTTTTGAGAGTGAAAACTAAGTTGTTGTTTTTTTTTCCTCTTTCATAAGAGGAAAAATAAGAGGGATTTTTTGAGAGGAAGAGTAAGGACTTTTTGTCCTCTTTCTTAAAAATGAATCAGAGGGGGGTATTATTTTCCATTTTTGAGAGGAAATTTAGTGGGGAATTATTCTTTTTCCTTTTTATGAGAGGAAGGGTAAGGGAGAAATGTTTATTTTTTTCTTTCTCTTGAGAGGGAATGTAAGAGGATTTCTTTCCTCTTTTAAAATAAATATAACAGGAAATTTTTATTTTCCCTTTTTTGAACGATTTGAGGGCAAAATTTTTATTTTTCTTATTTTTTAAAAAAGAAATAGAATTTTTGTTCTCGTTTTTGAGAAGAAATTTAAGGGAAGGGGGAAAATTTCTTTTTTCTATTTTCTTAGGTGAATGTAAAGGGAAAATCATTTTTTTTCTTTTTGGGAGGAAATGTGAGGGGGGGAAACTTGTTTTTCCTCTTTCGTGAAAAGAAAATCCGAGGATTTTTATTTTTCCAAGAATGGAAGAAGGATATTTCTTTTTCCCTTCTCTCTTGAAAGGAAATATTAGGGCGGGGGTGATTTTCTCTATTTTTTAAAGGTAAAAAGCAATTACCCACCTTTTCCTTATCAATAAATTAAAGAGGACAGTTTCCTTTCCTTTTTATTGAAATATAAAATAGGTAGAATTACTTTTATTTTCCCATTGAAATGGAAAGTAAGGAGCATTTTTGTTTACACTTTTCTTCTAAGAGAAAATTTCTTTACTTTATTCCTATACCTTATTTTTTCCCTTTTCCAAAGGAAAAATAAAATTTCAAATTGTAATTCCGGTTTTCTTCAAAAAGAAATTAAAAAGAAAAATAAAATTCTCTTTACTTTGATGGGGAAAATAAAGGAGGTCATCTATTTATTTTACTTAAAATTAGAGAGAAAGTCTTTAAAATGGAAACTTAGGAAAATTTTCCTCTTTTTTTTTTTAAATTAACCATTTTATCAAAATCAAGTTTGAATGTGACGATAAAGGTCAAACTAAAGATGAATAAGACTTGCAATGACAAGAAAGGTGGCAAAGATCTTATGTGACATGAAAGTTCGTCAGCAAGAGAACAGGTATTCTAAAATTGTCTGGTTGCGAGCAATTCATTGAATATTGTACGAGTGAATGTCTGGTGGTGAGTTATTTATTAAATATTGTACGAGTGAATGTCTGGTGGCAAGCTATTTATTAAATATTGTACGAGTGAATGTCTGGTGGCGAGCTATTTATTAAATACTGTGCCAGTGAATGTCTGGTGGCAAGCTATTTATTAAATATTGTACGAGTAAATGTCTGGTGGCGAGCTATTTATTAAATATTGTACGAGTAAATGTCTGGTGGCGAGCTATTTAATAAATATTGTACGAGTGAATGTCTAGTGGCGAGCTATTTATTAAATATTGTACGAGTGAATGTCTGGTGGCAAGCTATTTATTAAATATTGTACGCGTGAATATCTGGCGGTGAGATATTTATTAAATATTGTATAAGTAAATATCTTGTGGTGAGCTATTTATTAAATATTGTACGAGTGAATGTATGGTGGTGAGCTATTTATTAAATATTGTACGAGTGAATATCTGGTGGTGAGCTATTTATTAAATATTGTACGAGTGAATGTCTGGTGGTGAGTTATTTATTAAATATTGTACGAGTGAATGTCTCGTGCAGAGCTATTTATTAAATATTGTACGAGTGAATGTCTGGTGGCGAGCTATTTATTAAATATTGTACGAGTGAATGTCTAGTGGCGAGCTATTTATTAAATATTGTACGAGTGAATGTCTGGTGGCGAGCTATTTATTAAATATTGTACGAGTGAATGTCTAGTTGCGAGCTAGTATTAAATATTGTACAAGTGAATGTCTGGTGGCGAGCAATTTATTAAATATTGTACGAGTGAATGTCTAGTGGCAAGCTATTTATTAAATATTGTACGAGTGAATGTCTGGTGGTGAGTTATTTATTAAATATTGTACGAGTGAATGCTTGGTGGCAAGCTATTTATTAAATATTGTACGAGTGAATGTCTGGTGGCGAGCTATTTATTAAATATTGTACGAGTGAATGTCTAGTGGCGAGCTATTTATTAAATATTGTACGAGTGAATGTCTGGTGGCAAGCTATTTATTAAATATTGTACGAGTGAATGTCTAGTTGCGAGCTAGTATTAAATATTGTACAAGTGAATGTCTGGTGGCGAGCTATTCATTAAATATTGTACGCGTGAATATCTGGTCGCGAGTTATTTATTAAATATTGTATGAGTGAATATCTGGTAGTGTGCTATTTATTAAGTATTTTACGAGTGAATATCTGGTAGGGAGCTATTTATTAAATATTGTACGAGTGAATGTCTGGTGGCAAGCTATTTATTAAATATTGTACCAGTGAATATCTGGTGGTGAGCTATTTATTAAATATTGTACGAGTGAATGTCTGGTGGTAAGGTATTTATTAAATATTGTACGCGTGAATGTCTGGTGGTGAGTTATTTATTAAATATTGTACGAGTGTATGTCTGGTGGTGAGCTATTATTAAGTATTGTACAAGTAAATGTCTCGTGCAGAGCTATTTATTAAATATTTTACGAGTGAATATCTGGTTATGAGTTATTTATTAAATATTGTACGAGTGAATGTCTGGTAGCGAGCTATTTATTAAATATTGTACGAGTGAATGTCTGGTGGCGAGCTATTTATTAAATATTGTACGAGTGAATGTCTAGTGGCGAGCTATTTATTAAATATTGTACGAGTGAATGTCTGGTGGCGAGCTATTTATTAAATATTGTACGAGTGAATGTCTAGTGGCGAGCTATTTATTAAATATTGTACGAGTGAATGTTTGGTGGTGAGCTATTTATTAAATATTGTATGAGTGAATATCTGGTGGTGAGTTATTTATTAGATATTGTACGAGTGTATTTATGGTGGTGAGCTATTTATGAAATATTGTACGAGTGAATGCCTGGTGGCGCTATTTATTAAATATTGTACGAGTGAATGTCTGGTGGTAAGTTATTTATTAAATATTGTACGAGTGAATGTCTAGTGGCGAGCTATTTATTGAATATTGTACGAGTGAAAGTCTGGTGGTGAGCTATTATTAAATATTGTAGAAGTGAATGTCTCGTGTAGAGCTATTTATTAAATATTTTACGAGTGAATATCTGGTTATTAGCTATTTATTAAATATTGTACGAGTGAATGTCTAGTGGCGAGCTATTTATTAAATATTGTACAAGTGAATGTCTGGTGGCGAGCTATTCATTAAATATTGTACGAGTGAATGTCTAGTTGCGAGCTAGTATTAAATATGGTGCGAGTGAATGTCTGGTGGCGATTTATTTATTAAATATTGTATGAGTGAATATCTGGTAGTAAGCTATTTATTAAATATTTTACGAGTGAATATCTGGTGGTGAGCTATTTATTAAATATTGTCCCACTGAATATCTGGTGGTGAGCTATTAAATATTGTACGAGTGAATGTCTGGTGGTAAGGTATTTATTAAATATTGTACGAGTGAATGTCTGGTGGTGAGTTATTTATTAAATATTGTACGAGTGTATGTCTGGTGGTGAGCTATTATTAAGTATTGTACAAGTGAATGTCTCGTGCAGAGCTATTTATTAAATATTTTACGAGTGAATGTCTGGTGGCGAGCTATTTATTAAATATTGTACGAGTGAATGTCTGGTGGCGAGCTATTTATTAAATATTGTACGAGTGAATGTCTAGTGGCGAGCTATTTATTAAATATTGTACGAGTGAATGTCTGGTGGCGAGCTATTTATTAAATATTGTACGAGTGAATGTCTAGTGGCGAGCTATTTATTAAATATTGTACGAGTGAATGTCTGGTGGTGAGCTATTTATTAAATATTGTATGAGTGAATATCTGGTGGTGAGCTATTTATTAAATATTGTACGAGTGAATTTCTGGTGGTGAGCTATTTATGAAATATTGTACGAGTGAATGTCTGGTGGCGAGCTATTTATTAAATATTGTACGAGTGAATATCTGGTGGTGAGCTATTTATTAAATATTGTACGAGTGAATGTCTGGTGGTAAGTTATTTATTAAATATTGTACGAGTGAATGTCTGGTAGTGAGCTATTTATTGAATATTGTACGAGTGAAAGTCTGGTGGTGAGCTATTATTAAATATTGTAGAAGTGAATGTCTCGTGTAGAGCTATTTCTTAAATATTTTACGAGTGAATATCTGGTTATTAGCTATTTATTAAATCTTGTGCGAGTGAATGTCTGGTGGTGAGCTATTATTAAATATTGTACAAGTAAATATCTGATGGTGAGCTATTTATTAAATATTGTACAAGTAAATATCTCGTGCAAAGCTATTTGTTAAATATTGTACGAGTGAATATCTGGTGGTGAGCTATTTATTAAATATTGTACGAGTGAATGTCTGGTGGCAAGCTATTTATTAAATATTATGCGAGTGAATATCTGGTGGTGATTTATTTATTAAATATTGTACGAGTGAATGTCTGTTGGTGAGCTGTTTATTAAATATTGTACGAGTGAATGTCTGGTGGTGAGCTATTTATTAATGATTGTACAAGTGAATGTCTCGTGCAGAGCTATTTATTAAATATTGTACGAGTGAATATCTGGTGGTGAGCTATTTATTAAATATTGTACGAGTGAATAACTGGTGGTGAGCTATTATTAAATATTGTACGAGTGAATATCTGATGGTAAGCTATTTATTAAATATTGTACAAGTGAATATCTGATAGTGAGCTATTTATTAAATGTTGTACAAGTGAATGTCTCGTGCAGAGCTATTTATTATATATTGTGCAAGTGAATATTTGGTGGTGAGCTATTTATTAAATATTGTACGAGTGAATGTCTGTTGTTGAGCTATTTATTAAATATTTTACGAGTGAATATCTGGTGTTAAGATATTTATTAAATATTGTAAGAGTGAATGTCTGGTGGTGAGCTATTTATTAAGTATTGTACGAGTGAATATCTGGTGGTGAGTTATTTATTAAATATTGTACGAGTGAATGTCTGGTGGCGAGCTATTTATTAAATATTGTACGAGTGAATGTCTTGTGGCGAGCTATTTATTAAATATTGTACGAGTAAATGTCTGGTGGCGAGTTATTTATTAAATATTGTACGAGTGAATGTCTAGTGGCGAGCTAGTATTAAATATTGTACGAGTGAATGTCTGGTGGCGAGCTATTTATTAAATATTGTACGCGTGAATATCTGGTGTCGAGTTATTTATTAAATATTGTATGAGTTAATATCTGGTGGTGAGCTATTTATTAAATATTGTACGAGTGAATGTCTAGTGGTGAGCTATTTATTAAATATTGTACGAGTGAATGTCTGGTGGCGAGCTATTTATTAAATATTGTATGAGTGAATATCTGGTGGTGAGCTATTTATTAAATATTTTACGAGTGAATGTATGGTGGTGAGCTATTTATTAAATATTGTACGAGTGAATGTCTGGTGGCGAGCTATTTATTAAATATTGTACGAGTTAATATCTGGTGGTGAGCTATTTATTAAATATTGTACGAGTGAATATCTTGTGGTGAGCTATTTATTAAATATTGTACGAGTAAATATCTGGTGGTCAGCTATTTATTAAATATTCTTCGAGGGAATGTCTGTTGGTAAGCTATTTATTTAATATTGTACGAGTGAATATCTGGTGGTGAGTTATTTATTAAATATTGTACGAGTGAATATCTGGTGTGAGCTGAATATCTGGTGTGAGCTATTTATTAAATATTGTACGAGTGAATATCTGGTGGTGAGGTATTTATTAAATATTGTACGAGTGAATGTCTGGTGGTGAGCTATTTATTAAATATTGTACGAGTGAATGTCTGGTGGTGATCTATTTATTAAATATTGTACGAGTGAATGTCTGGTGGTGAGTTATTTATTAAATATTGTACGAGTGAGGGTGAAGGGTGAGGAATGGTTTTCATTTATGTTATTTGTTTTCTTCCACACATTCACCTTAGGGCGTCATTTTAGATTTGTGTTGACAAACCGACTGCCCTGCTTATTCTTGCTTCCCTCCCCCCCTCCCTCCACAACCTTGGGCGAAAACGGACCCGGTCGAAGATTTGAAGTAGAAAAAAATGTATGAGATGATTTGCTAGAGTGGGCGTGGTAATTGGTCGTGTTGGTGGGTGAGAAAGCCAATCTTTAGTCCTCACCTCCAGTCGCGATCGAACATCTTGCACGGCATCTCGGACCGCCCTCGACTCGGGCTCGCTGAAAGGTCCCGTGCCGCTGAAGGTCTCGGCACAAGGGTTTTGATGGTTGGTCTCTGCAAATAAAATTGATAATAACGATAAAGGATTTTTCTCTGTTGTTCTTCAAGGCCAAGGGCCTTCACAGAGTGCCCGTCTTTAGAAAAAAATAATTGAAAGACACCAAGAGAGGGCGAAGAGCGAATGGCAGCAGGCAAATCATTCCGTTTTCTCGAAGAAAATATATAGAAATATTGTATGATGACGATAATAATAATGCATTTAACACATCCATTGTCCCTTACTGCCACCCTTTAGGGCAAGAGAAAAAGAGTTGTAGGGTGGTCAGTCATACCCAAGTGGATATGACACCACCACTCCTCTTGGATACAATCATTGAGTTTATACCACCACACTTGGATGTTTCCCATGCGAGGTTAAGTTGCAATTCAACTTCCACTTTCTACCTGTTGCATGGACTGCTAGTACATGGGGGTGCTATAAAATTCCCAGAGCATGCAACAACCTCCTTCCACTCTAATCTGGTCCCTCAGGACCATCTCACAGAGGGCGCGGCCCCACTTAACTGCGGTAACGTTGACGGGGGTCCTGCAGCACACCTGCCTACAGCACAGTCTCTAGGATCAAATCTTTTTTCCTTAATCTCCTTCCGTTCGGTGGGAGCAGAGATGTCATCTGCTCCGGAAAGCTAAAAACAATAACAAACCGAAGGTGATCTTGATTTATTGAGAAAATGAATGAAAATGACGTAACCAATGAAGGAATTCCCCTCGAGGAAAAAAAAGAACAAGGGTTAGGAATAACAAAGGACTGCGGAATCAAACCATGGCAACGCTTAAGATATGAAGCAGTTTTTAAACCGAACCTGAGTACTTGAAAGAACGAACAACTCCCTTAGCGGGAACAAACCAAGGGGAGGGGGAGGGGTGCTCTTTAGGATATCACTCGAGTACTCACCTTGTGCTCTTCTTGCGGTAGCAATCGACTACTCACCTTTTGGCTTATCCTTGTTTAGCCCTCGAGGACTAACCTTGTGCTATTCGTGGGCTAGTACTCGAGTGCTCCTCGTAATTTACCTCTCGAGTACTCACCTCGTGCTCTTCTTTGGGTAGCACTCGATGATTTTCGTAGTTTTTCCCTCGAGTACTCATCTTATGTTCTTTTTGGGGTAGCACTCGAGTGTTTACGTTGTGCTCCCCGTAGTTTAACCCAGGAGTCATCAGATTGTGGTCTACCTGAGCTAGCGCTCGAGTGCTCCTTGTAATTTACCCCTAAGTACTCACCTTGTGCTCCCCATAGTTTAACCCTCGAGTAATCAGATTGTGGTATACCTGAGCTAGCACTCGAGTGCTCATCGTAATTTACTCCTGAGTACTCACCTTCCCAGTGAATGTCGAAGTTCCTGTTTAGGTCTACCCCGGGGCACTTCGGATTTCCGGTTTTGGCTCTGTTTTTCCTCCACATCCGAGTCGATTTCTGGAGGGGCGAAAGGGACGTTACTCTCGAGGGATCTTGAGTACTGGAGTAATTGTACTCTTCACGGTAGTGCAGTATTATCTTGTACATATGCTTATAATGTTTTTTTTTTGCTGTTGCAGCATTATTTTAGTATGTCTATTTTTTAAGTTTTGTGGTTTGGAACAACAAATGGTAGCTAAGTGGTTGGGAAATACCAAATGGTAGTTAGAGTTTGTAAAAAAGTTAAAATCTAAGTCAGTTTTGGATACTCTTTCATTATTTAGTCGGTTAATCCGCATTTGTATAATTTAAGGGCATAGTAAATGATGTAATTTAATTCCATGGATGATACAAAATCCAATCTAAAATGTTCCGGATCCCGAAATAATTTATTTCCGCAACATTAAAAAATTAAACCTTAACAAAGGTGTACATGCATAACAGATGTACTGTATAGACAAAAAAAGTGTATACACAAAATAAAGTTGTAGACACACAACAAAGGTGTACATACATAACAAAAGAGTACAGACACAAAAAGGTGTACACACATAACAAAGGCGTACACGATACAAAGGTGTACACACAAAGATAGTTTAAACACAGCAAAGGTATACATTCACCAAAAAGGTGGGCAAATGACAAAGGTATAGAGGCACAAAAAGTGAACACAAAAAATGGAGCTGTACATACAACAAGATGTACAGACATAACAAAAGTGCACAGACACAAAAATGTGTACACAAAACAAAAATGTACACATATAAAGGTTACAGAAAACGAAGGCTTACATACAGCAAAGATTTACACACAAAAAGGTGCACAGATAACAAAGATGTAAAGAAACAACCAATGTGTACACACAAAATAAAGGTGTACACACAAAAACAAAGATGTTCACACACACAACAAAGGTGTATGCCCACAACAATGGTATACAGGCAAAAAGTGCTATAACAAAAGTGTAGAGACACGAATATCTACACAAAATAAAGGTGTGCACACAACTAAGATGTATGTACAAAAAAAGATTTGCAGACCCAACAAAGGTATACACTGTACATGCAACAAAGCTTTACACATACAACAAAGTTATACACGCAACAAATGTTTACACACGTAACAAAAGTGTACAAACACGGAGGAAAATAGTAGTAATATTTTGTGGTATTACACTTATTAGCAAGTACAGCTGTTTAACAGGTGCCATAGCTTCACATTAATTTGCAACAGTCTTCACTTAAACTTTGCTTCATTCTTCATTAGCAGGTGCATATGTATATGTATCTTTTGTATGTATATACACCGTTGGTCAAAAATATAGAGCACCCCTAATATATATATATATATATATATATATATATATTAAACATATTTAATTAAACATTTTAGAATCTGTCATATTATTTTGCTAATATCCTTGAAGAATTTGTTAATATGTTTGAATTACTTAGTATTTAACTAAATGGTGTGTAATTAATAAAATGATATGTTTTCTCAAATCAGAATTAACCAATATTTCTTAAGTTTCGGATTAAATTTATAACTATTTTGTATTCACTACAGAATCGCATAAAAAACATCTGAATTTTCTGAAGGATTCAATGAAATTTCAAATTCAAAAATATCACCCAAAACAGTTAGAAAAAGACTTAAAGATCAACAATTAAAAGGAGGCAAGGTGAAAGGAAAGCCAAGGGTATATGACGTCAATAAAAAAAAAACTTTCTTCAGTGGGCCATAGATCACTAAAATTGGACACATGAACAATGGTGTAAAGTTATCTGGTCAGATGAAATTAATTATCAGGTATATACGAAAAACAATTGCATTGTTGTCTTACATGTAATTTATGTAATTCCATTTAAATTTATCTTGGAAGTGAATTATTTAAGAATTTAACTTTTTTGGAACAATTTTGCAAATTTTCAACACTTCTTGGATCTACCTTTGTGAGGCGAAATGTTAGATAGGAATTTCACGCTGCTTGTGTGGTAGCAACTGCGAAGCATGGAGGTGATTCTATAATGGTTTGGGGGTGAATGTCTTCACCAGGGCCAGAGGAGATGTTTATATGCCAGAGAAGGGTGAACTTTCAACTTATACCACCATGTTGTCACAGGTTTTAGAGCCATCTATCCATAAATTGCATCCCACATGACAAAGAAATGAAGTGATATTTCAGCAGGACAATGCCCCATGCCATACATCCACCCACACCACGAATTGGTTTGGAGAAAGGGAGATCACTCCTCTGGAGTGGCTACCACAGAGTCCGGATTTAAATCAAATAGAACACTTTTGAGGAGTGCTTGAAAAAGCAATAAGAAAGACCACAAATACAGCCGTAAAGATTTAATTTACATATCAATATGAATATAACAGTGAAATAAGAAGGAATAAACAGCAATAAGTTATATATGCCACAAACAATCAATAAGAATTAACAAAAGTTACAAAACATGTAACATCAGCAGCATATAAAAGAGAAGCAGATGTAGTTCTGAAAAAGTTACAGCAACACCAAACTAAAACAGGAAGCTCAGTAGCGTGTCGATAGTTCCATGGGAGTGATGAGACCACTTATTCTACGAGGCATTCTCTCCATGAGGGCGCTACATCTGAGAGGTGTGATACTGACCCACTCTTCAGTGATGACTGCCTTCAGATGCTCATTTGAGGTTGTTGACGACGTCTTACAGCTTGTTTTATGTCCTGCCAGAGGTTTTCCAGTGGATTCATATCCGGAAAATGAAGTGGCCAATCCATCACCGTGATATTGTTGTCCCGGAACCACCGTATGGTAAACGCAGACTTGTGACATGGGGCATTGTTCTGCTTGAAATTCTCATTCCCGGTATTTCTGGGGAGGTCTTGGATTGAGGGCAGTAGGTAATCTCTCACGACAGCTTGGTACTTCTCCGAATTCATTTTATCATCACAGACGGTGAGACGACCCACCTCTGAAATTGACATTCAGCCCCATACCATTATAGAACGGCTACCATGTTTTACCGTTGGCACTATGCGCTCTCGATTTTAATGCTCCCCTAGACTCTTGCAGACCCTAACGTTTCCTGGGGTCGAGAACAACTGGAGCGTGGACTCGTCGGACCATAGGAACTTCCGCACTGGCCTCCTCCAGTTGCAGTGAGCCCTTGGCCAAGTCAATCGACCTCGCTTGTGATGAAGGTTGATCAGCGGCTTCTGGCGGCTTTACATGATTTGAGGCCTTGCGAAAGCAGTCTGCGACGAACTATTCTGGTGGATATCTTAACCTGGCCGCCCTCTGTCCATTAATGTTGAAGCTGGACTGTGGTTTTGTTGCGTTCCCGAAGGTTCATGCGACGCAGAGACCTGTCGTCACATTGCGTACTAACCCTGTGTCATCCAGAACGAGGTCGGTCTTGGATGTTTCCACTTTCTCGGATTCTCTTCAACTCTTCTGCAACAGCGGAATGGGATCTGCCGTTCCTCGGGTAATTTGTCGACAACTCTGAGATCGTCCTCGTGCAGCGTGCGTGTCAGACTTCTTTCCTCCACTGTATAACTAAATGCATTTTCTCCTGTATATCATTATCAGATCCTCTCAACATGGAATATCATATTAATCAACAAATATGATGTGTTATATGAAAAGATTTCGACCGTAACATACCGCATATTAGCGCCAGGACGTCATTAATTTCAATAGCTTGTACTTTTATTTTGCTTTCCATATATATTAGTCACATGCATACAAAACATACATCAACATATACATAGAAATACGAGGGGCGTTCAATATGTTTTGCGAATCGGTAGGGCAAAACAGAGGAAGGGGGGTGGCTGTTTGTGGGGTAGTTAGGACAAGTTATGACAAGTCAGGACCTGCAGCTGCACGCTCCTGCCTCGTCTATTTAAGAAGCAGTAACTGATCGCAGATCGTCAGTCACAAATTTTTCAACAATGGAGAAGGTTGAGCACCGCGCAGTGATCAAATTTTTGACCAAGGAAGGCAAGAATGCAAAAGAGATCCATGAACGCATGGTTGCAGTGTACACCGAAACCGTCCCTTCCTATGCAACCATTGCTCGCTGGAATAGGGAGTTCCGCCATGGTCGTGAGTCCCTTGAAGGTGACCCCCGTCCAAGACGTACGTCAGACGTGACCAACGAGGAGAATGTAGCCCGTGTGGAGAGGATGATCCTCGAAAATCGACGGGTGAAGATCGAAGAAATCGAGCGAGAACTTGGAATATCACATTGAAGTGTTATCAACATCATCCACGACAATTTGGCCATGATCAAGGTCTCTGCTCGTTGGGTCCCTAGAAACCTCACGAAACCCCTCGCCCCATTATCGACTTCAACGTCGTCAAAGTCCACAAGGCAATAGTTGCACAAGCTGCCCTGCACGAGTGCGGATTCGAGGAGCTCAACCATCCCCCTACAGTCCAGATCTGGCCACTAGCGACTACTTTTTATTCCGCCAGCTCAAGGCTGCACTGCGTGGACGCTGGTTTGAGGACGATGAAGATGTCCAGCTCGCCGTCCAGGAGTGGATTGAACAGCAGTCGGGAGATTTCTGGTTGTCGCGAATTCGAAGCCTCAGGGACAAGTGGCGCAAGTGCATTGAAGTCGAGGGTAGTTATATTGAAAAATAATAAAACACTTTTCCTCATATCTGAATTGCAAAACTTCTTGACCGCCCCTCGTATCCAATGAATAAGAAAAAATCAAAAGGTGTCCAAATATTTTGGGCTGCGCTCAGTCCAAATAAACCAGAAGTACAGGAAAAAGATTTGTAGAAATTTGAAGAAATACTTACCACGAAGAATTATGGTTGTAATTAGAACTAAAAGAGGGCCCTACTGAGTATTAAAATAACTAATATATATATATATATATATATATATATATATATATATATATATATAGGGTGTCCATAAACTCTCTTTACAATTTAAAAAAATATTACAAAGGCAATTGATAAGATATCTTAATCAGACTTGTTCTATTGTACTCAGTGGTTATCAAAGTTTTTTTTAGCTCTTTTAATACACTTTGAAAACCAATGAGTACAATATAACAAGTCTCATTATGATATCTTATCAATTGTTTTGTAATAATTTTTTAAAATTGTAAAGAGACTTTAGGGACACCCTGTATTAATATATATATATATATATATATATATATATATATATATATATATATATATATATATATATATATATATATATATATATATATATATATGGTAAATTTATTTACAACAAATGTCTAATTACATAATATGAATGATTTTTATAAGGTGGTTTATACTTTGGCCAAGGGTGTGTATATGAACATCTTTTGCGTAACCTCCAAATAAAAGAAAACCAATACAAAGAGTTCATTTAAACCGATGTATTTACCAAAATTAAATTATAAAGAGTTGAATAATTTTACTATTTATTGTATTCAATAAAACCGCCTTCGGGTGGCGTCGGAACCTGCTGCAGGCCTTATCAACGGCCTCCCTGTTTAAATGGGGGAAAGCTGCGGTGCTCTTGGTAGCGCACGGGGACTTATTGGTCTTTCTCTTTCTCTCTCTCTCTTTATCTTTCTCACCCATTCCCCACACATAATAGTCCATGAAGTTACAGTATGGGGAATGGGAGGTCAGATGTTCGGAGTGATATGGTCCAATAAATTGTCTGAGAGTCGCGAATGAATCCTCCTTTTATGTGTCATGTTGCAGAGTGTTGCTGCTGCGGTCTTCCATCGGCCACTTCATCAATCCAGGGCAATGCCAACTCCTCTAGGCACCTGATGTAGCTCTCCGGGAAGATAAATGAGGGCCTAGCGGGGACTTCGCCACCGACCACCTAAACACCATGATGTTATAGCGCACGAGAAGTACAGGCGAGCGGTTTAAAAGCTTCGTTTGAATGAGTCGTTTTTGAGGCTCATGATGGCAGAGTGGATTCGCCGCTGGCTAACAGTGGTCCTGCGACGCGGGAAGCTGTTCGCAACTCACCTACGCTATTATTTTTTCTTTGCCCCCTTTCCTACTTCCCTCTATCTACAATGTACACCCCAAACTTGGTCTTCTTGACTCGCGGTAGGAAGGAAACAAGGGGCCAGCGGTTGTTTATCGAGTTCACCACTCACTGGTCCCGGTAGAGATTCTTCTCGTCTGAGAAGAACCAAAGCATGCTTGGCTGAGGGGATGCTTCAGTTTGTTCACACACTTCACAGCACGCTCCTTCCGCCCGTCCTTCATCTTCTGCGACAGAAACTGGCCTGTTCTGATGTTGTGTGAGTACTAACGGATGTCTGCATGCACTACCTGCCTGATAAGAGACTCTGACACTCCCTCGGTCATGGATATGGACCTCTTTCACTTCTAGAATCGTTATCAATTATTAGCATGGGTCTCCGCGACAAATTCTGGTGGGTTCTTTTCGTATCAGAACACACTCAGAGTGAGGTTTCCGGTTCCCCGTACCCTCGTATCACACCCCGACTCATTCAACTCTTTCCTGATCCTCTGCTCCGTCTTCAGATTGACACCCAAACAATCGGAGATATTGATATTGGAGCTCCCGGCGTGAATACCGAGCAACCACAGCTTGCCTTTTCCAAATTCTTGGACGATTGAATTCAACCACGGCATTGCTTCCTTTACATACGATGCGCAACTGAGTCCACTATGATAGGAGAAAGTAACAACCGACGTTAGACAACAAATGCACAGAATAGAATTCATCAGAGGTATCAACCACGCCAAATTACTCATCATACCCTATATGAACATATATTTAATGTGATTAAAATATACAAGTAGCGATTGGGGTACCTATCACGTGTCTAATGTATAAGCCATTTTGCAAAAAGCCAAATGGTAGCTGAGTGGTTAGAGTAGAGATTCGGAACTAGGAAAAGCCTAGTTAGAGCCCGCCCCAGGCAATTTTAAAGTATGATTGTATGTAGGGCTTGAATAACCTCTAGACCACTTCGGGGGCGGGGAGGAAGGGGGCTTAAAAGGTCTCTAATAGCGGGAAGGAGAATCCCAATAGCGTCTAACGGCTTGACTAGATCCTGAATTCTTTACCAATGCCAAATTCCAAGGACATGAAGGTGTGGTTAGTAATGGTGTGTTGTGTGTGTGTGTTCCATGACGTGCCTTTTGTATAGATTGTAGAGTTGTAGAGATTGAGATGAAACGTCATTTGCACGTAATTTTATCTTTTCCTGCAGGCATTCTTTCACTTTCTTGGCAAAAATGCGGGGGAATTATGGGCACACTCAACATCGTGGTAGGAAAAGGAAGTGGAATGACGAAGGAAAACTGAAAACGAACTGTATGAAAGGAAGGACAATTTAAAATAGACCCCTTCGAAAATATGTGCTAGGAAACAATGCCGCATGCGCGCAACAGGAATATCCACATACGTTATTACTCATATGGGCCTATCACAATACCCCTTTCTCTCACTCATTTCTTTGAGACACACAACACATCACTCTTCTGTTTACCTGACTCTCCGAAGGGCTTTCCAATCCACACTCCTCTGGCTCGAACTCAGGGCACGAAGGGTTCTCATACTGGCTGGCGTCATCACGCATATGGGCCAATCACATCACCCCTGTCTCTCTCTTCACGTTTTTTTTTTCACACGCACACAGCCCATCACTCTTCTATCTAATTAACTCTCGGAAGAGATTTTCAATCCACATTATCCTAGTTTGCCTTTATGGCACGATAAGTACCCTTGCTGACTGGTTGGTAGCAAAACAGTACTACTCTTCTTACTGCCTCTTCCCTCACGAATGCAGCCCCACCTTTGTTGCCTCAGGGCTTGCTATTGACTAGCATACTGATCTTTATTTTAGTTTCATTACCCTGTTGAGCGCCCCCACCAAGGAAATTGATATGTGACGTTAATAATAATGAATACCCGCTTACAGATTCCCACGAGTAGTGGTACCCGTCGGGGTTGACCATGGGCATGATTCTCCACTCGAGGTGGGTGGTGAGGCGGGGCGTCTTCACCAGTTGGTCGATCAGGTAAAAGACGGCTGCGGGAGACACCCACTCGCGGGCGTGGATTCCTGGAAGAGAGGGATAGGACTTAGATAAGAAAAATGTTGGTAGCAGCCCCTCTGGGCCTCCTGGATTGCGGGAGCACCCACTGGCGGGCGTGGATTCCTGGAAAAGAGGGGCGGGACTTAGATAAGGACAATGTTAGTAGCAGCCCCTCTGGGCCTCCTGGATTGCGGGAGACACCCACTCGCGGGCGTGGATTCCTGGAAGAGAGGGGCGGGACTTAGATAAGGACAATGTTAGTAGCAGCCCCTCTGGGCCTCCTGGATTGCGGGAGACACCCACTCGCGGGCGTGGATTCCTGGAAGAGAGGGGCGGGACTTAGATAAGAAAAATGTTGGTAGCAGCCCCTCTGGGCCTCCTGGATTGCGGGAGCACCCACTGGCGGGCGTGGATTCCTGGAAAAGAGGGGCGGGACTTAGATAAGGACAATGTTAGTAGCAGCCCCTCTGGGCCTCCTGGATTGCGGGAGACACCCACTCGCGGGCGTGGATTCCTGGAAGAGAGGGGCGGGACTTAGATAAGGA
Source organism: Ceratothoa steindachneri (assembly GCA_963969495.1). Lineage (NCBI taxonomy): Eukaryota > Metazoa > Arthropoda > Malacostraca > Isopoda > Cymothoidae > Ceratothoa > Ceratothoa steindachneri. Next base: position 200,465,365 of record OZ018324.1, on the reverse strand, counting down.
CAATGTTGGTAGCAGCCCCTCTGGGCGTCCTGGATTGCCGGAGCCAAGTTCTATTTCTATAGGGACGGATTTGTGTAATTTCGTTCTCCATTTAATGTATTTTTATTTATTTAGTCTACTTTTAAATTCTCGGTCATTCTGTTACATAATTGTTTTAAGTTGGGTATTTATTACATATATTTGCACATGTGTGTTTTTGATAAGTTGGTTTGTATATTTGTTTATTATAAACTTTTAGTTCTATATGTTGGAAGGTGGGGTTCGTTCCGAAAGGAGGTGAAGGGGGGCTTCTACCAGGGCACCATATAAGCTAGGACTACCACTGCTGGAAGAGGTGGTGAATGACTAGGGTGAAAGCAGGGCAGGTGGTGTGGCAAATATGTGGTCACCCGTCCAGGATCCTGACTGGAGGCACTTTACCCGCAATTCCTTCTCATTTACGAGAACGACTCAATATCGGGATGTATTGTAGCTCATTAGAGGGCAGGAGGGGAGGGATCAATGCTTCCTGAGGGCTTTCTTTCTTACTTGAGTTAAGTATCTTTCACACATTTTGACTTCTATTAACTTTCAAACTTTCCTAAAACGCTCTCAATACTTTTGGCTTAAAAGAAGCCAACGAATTTTATTTCCTCCATTGGAAATCGAAGTTTTCAAACTTCAATTGCAATTATTTCCTCACAATGTTGAGTTGACGTGTATCAACATCCATAACACTCCACCCCATTCCACCCCCTTACGCACTATCAATCACAGAACCGCATCTCCATTAATAAAGGTCAGTGGCCTTTCAACCTGAAGGGATGCTACATTTGTACTGTAGCAACTCCTCCGGGAAAGAGTCATTCCTTGGTACTGTAGAATCTCCGACAGCATTAGTTCCTACCTGAGTAGATGTGGCAATATATCATGTAGCATCCCATCCAGTCAAGGCACATCCTTAGACCACGGCCCCATGCATAGCCCCTCATACCTCTTATGAGCACCTGTCATACACAACATCATCGACTTATCCCTCGCTCAGCCCCTTCTCTCTCACACACATTAATATTATAATTGATACATCTATGAATAATCCTCTCTGCCGACCAATGGCGTAGCTTCGATCACTGCTTACCTCCATCCACGAATATTACTGGTTTCCGGCTGGATGGCAACCGATTCGCTGGTACAGGCAGTCTGTTTGCTGGCCTTGGCAACGGGAGGCTCCTCGGCTCGTTTTCTTTATCTTCTTCGTCTTCCTTGTCCCTTCCATCTTCAAATTCTTCAGGCGTCTCTATCTTCCTTTTGTAGTGGTCTGTAACAAAGAAGCAAACGGATTAAATGCAAATCGGCCACAGGTCATTTTCAAGTTTGGGCAACAGGAAAATGGAAGAGACGAGTTAAATGTATAATGCACCACAGATGAGGCGAATTATGGTGCAATTATACCCACGAGAAGTAGTAAGTAGAATGGATAGTGGTAATGATTTGATCAGAATGATGGATTGAGTCTAAAATGAACCACGAGATGGATTTAAGGGAATCTATTGTGATATCTCAAGCTGAACCTTGGTTGTTATATACCGAGGTGAACACGGGATAAACTGAAGGAAGTAGAAAAGGATCTTACTATGATAGGCAGTCTTCCTTTTTTGTGTCAGAGAACAACACAAAGAAATACACCCCATTTTAAGCTAAAAATGGGTGTAAATGACTCCAAAGATACACACAAAAATCTCTACTAGGGATTTTTTAAAAGAAAAATATCAAAAGAATTTTTGTCTCTCGAACTAAAGTGTGGGTATTTATATTAGTACTAATGCTGCCTTGGTACTGTTAAAAAGTTCTGCTTTATTGTAGCTTGTAATCGTTGTCTCCATTTATTCGCAACAAATCTATGTTTGGCCTTCCTTTCTCTCCCTACCATTTCACCTTTCATGGGGCTTGTCCCTCTCTCATACCCGACTGGCTGCTTCATATCCTGAAAGTTGCCACGTTTTCCTTGTTGGGATTGGGGTAATGCCCAACACCCCCAACTCACCCTATAAAGACTCCCCATGATTCGGTTTAGGGCTATTAAAGGGTATAGACTCATCTCGCTGTTCAATTTTATCGCCGAAGTTTTGGAAAGAATTTTATGCGGGAGATTGGTGGTGCACTTCGAAACAAACCGTAAGATCAACCAGCAACAATAAGGTTTCAGAATAAAGGTAAAGAGATGCCCCTAGCGCTAATAACAAAGGAACTGGCCAAGGCAAAGGGTGAGGGTAAGATGGTAGACCTAGTGTCGCGTGATGTGTAGCAGACGTTTGATAAGGTGTGTAGGGATCAACTCAAGTATAAATTGGTAAGGATGGAGCTTGGGAAGAAAATGACTAGGTTGTTATGTGGCTTCATAAGCAACAGGAAGGCCTGTATGGCATTCTGTTGTTATGAATGCCTCACCTTCAAGACCAATGGGGGGGCTTATTCAAGGTACCTGTCTCTCCTAGGTCATCTACGCTATGTATACTAATGATTTGTTATTCGCTCTAAGCCGAGAAACAGCCTATGTGCGGTTCGAGGATGATGTTACCCAAATTATCGCGGCCTCAACGAGAACAGTAAGAAAGGCGGCGAAAAATACAGCTAAAGATATTTTGAACCTAAATAAGTACTCGAGGAAATGGAAGATAAAGACGAATAGAGATAAGTTCGTAGTGATACCCATCAACATAATGGAAGATAAAGACGAATAGAGATAAGTTCGGAGTGATGCCCATTAACATAATGATTTGCTATTCGCTCTAAGCCGAGAACCATCCTATGTGCAGTTTGCGGATGATGTTACCCAAATTATCGCGGCCTCGACGAGAACAGTAAGAAAGGCGGCGAAAAATACAGCTAAGGAGATTTTGAACCTAAATAAGTACGCGAGGAAGTGAAAGGTAAAGACGAATACAGATAAGTTCGTAGTGATACCCATCGATATAAGAAAGGTAGAGAACATTAGAGTTTAGGGCAAGAGATATAAGTATGCGAATGAAGCGAAAGTGTTGAGCCTAAAGATATCTAAAATCGAGTACAACACACATGAAGAGCAAATGATAAGAATAACAAAGGTGAAATGGCGCAATTAGGAAGTTATTCATCAATGTCGCACGGGTATAGAAGGAAACTTTAACAGGCGTTAGTCAGAAGCAACCTATTGTACCCAACTTTCACCCTTCATGGTACTTCGAAGAGTTTCATGACCAAACTCCATATGGTTCAAAATATAGGTACTCGATGGATTACACGCACTAGGAAGTTATATATTAGAAAGCAGTAAGAATTACATAGGGAAGTCAAAATGAAGCCGTTCACTATAGTGCTACATAAAAGGTGGAAGAAGATATGAAGGGAAAGATGAGGAGGAATTAAGGAATGGTTAGGAAGCTAGACTGAGATTTAGAAAGGAAATTGTAATGAAATTTCAATTTCAAAGCAATAGTTGGAAGATAGTTAGAAATGTAAATCAGCAGTTTGTTTAAACCTAAATTAGAAAGTAAGTAAAATACTACAGGCGAATTAAGGTAAAAGTGATGAAGTAAAGAAAACATCGAGTGGTTATATAAAAATTAAAAGACTGTAGTAAGCTATGAAGTTGAGAGTAAGAATGGTTAAGAATCATTTACGGAAAGAACGACCCAGTCACATGGAAGCTAAATACACATCTTTCCAACACATATCTCTACACATATTACAATTTAAACGTTCTCCTATAACATCTACTACTAATTTCCATCTTCATATACCTTTAGAGGAGGTCACACTTCAACTAGCAACACACAAGGTCACGACAAATGTTGATCAAATCTGCGACGCTACTTAAGCAATAAAAGGTCGTTTCACGTGGCAAAGAATCTTCCTCCACCACCGTCTCTAGTGTATGGAGATCGTCCCTTCCCCCCATATATCTTACCTTCTAAGATTAATTTATTCGTGCGTGGTGTAAATGTCGAATTGACGAGTAAGATTGTCTTTGCTGAAACTTCAAAGTAAGAGCATTTTGAGGCTCCTTTTCCACGGAAGGACACACGGCGTGGCTCATTAATTTCAATTCTTCAAATATCTTCTCGTCCTTTTCCAACGGAGAAACGACGCGGCTCATCAACTTCAATTCTTCAAATCTATTTGATCTATTTGGTTCCTTTGCCACGGAGACACGACTTGGTTCAATCACATTTAGCTAATCAAATCTCTTTATTCAACTATCTACCTTTTCACTACCAACTGAATTAATGGAAGTAAATCTAAAGCTGATTATCGTCTTATATCTTTTCAAGACCCTTGCTTTCATTTATCTTCTATTTTCTTCTATCTCCTTTTCAATTCACTTAATACCTTGGTTCCGCCTTTTAAACAACGCATCTGAACTAACAGTACTATCACCAGTACAAGTTACAATTGGTAGGAATTTTCCCCAAATAGTGATCGGTCTATAGTTGTATTTATATCCGATGTGCTGTGAAGATATGAAGGCAGAGTAATACAATGATATGGTTAAAATAGTCCACCAACACATGGCACACCTCGGTCTTTTGCACATGCTATAACATTTATGTATGATTTTCTATAGTAGTCTTTTTCATCTTTGATTTGTTCACTATTCTTCTTTATACTTAATTTTTCTCCTTTATCTTCCTTTTTTTCCCTTAATGACACATTTTCAGCTCAAAGTTGCCAGTTAGCCCATTCGATAATTTAACAAGATCAACAGATCTAAGTCGTGTGCTCTCCATTATTATGACTTATGACCTTCAAAACTTTCAATAATTCTCCGACTAACCTTGGGAGGACCTTGGCAATTATACCAATCGAAAGAGAATATAAAACAGCATAAGGGTTCCAAATTTCGTTAGAATCGGCCAAATAGTTACGGTTATTGCCAAATAATTCCCGGACTAACCTTGGTAGGACCTTGGAAATTATACTATTCGAAAGAGAATGTAAAACAACATAAGGGTTTCAAATTTCGTTAGAATTGGCCGAATAGTTACGATGTTATTGACAAATAATTCCTGAACTAACCTTGGGAGGACCTTGGCAATTATACCATTCAAAAGAGAATGTAAAACAACCTAAGAGTTTTAAATTTTGTTAGAATCGGCCGAATAGTTACGATGTTATTGCCAAATAATTCCCAGACTAAAATTGGGAGGACCTTGGCAATTATACCATTCGAAAAAGAATGTAAAACAACATAAAGGTTTTAAATTTTGTTAGAATTGGCCGACTAGTTACGATTTTATTGCCAAATAATTCTTGGACTAACCTTGGGAGGGCTTTGGCAATTATACCATTCGAAAGAGAATGTAAAACAACATAAGTTTTTTAAATTTCGTTAGAATCGGCCAAATAGTTACGATGCTATTGCCAAAAAACTAATTAAAGAATCAAATCGTTACCATCTGACCGACCGACCGACCTAGGCACCGCCATAATAACTTATAGAGTCGTGTGCAAACAGCTAAAAAACAGTCAGAAATGCCATTTCTTTGCTATGCCATTTTAACTCTGGAACCCCTAAACATATATGATAGAACTTGTTTATCCATTGTCATTTCTACTATTTCAAAAGCATATGAATATATTATAACTAATATCAAATATTCCCTAGGATGAGGCGTTCAAACCAGAAGCCCTTACCAGGAAAAAGGACTGGTATGTGTGGATAAGGAATTCGATTTGTTGGGTTGAACGCTGATGTCGAGGATTCTCTCGTCAGATTGGTTGAATCGAAATTCTCTGAGCTTTCAGAACGTCCCTTATGCTTGTCGCTTCCCAGTGATCTCTCCTGGGATCTGTATAAATCCTGGGTTATGATGACTAGGTAAATGTTGCGGCCTTCTACGCTCTTGCCAGCCACTTCAACCTTCATCTGGTCGGGGTACGTCTTCTCCAACTCCTTTATTCGGCGCTCCATCTGAAGGAAGCGAAAACAATTTAAGACGTATTAAGAAATTCACGTTTGCGATTGTTGATAAGTACAAATAGGACTGGATAAAGCCTGAGACCACCCAATATTCGCCCCTGTTACTACATACAGGATATATATCATGATCCATGGAACACGGGCTGAATTCCAAGGACACAGTACCCTGAGATATTCCACGGAATCTCGCCTAGCTGAAATAAGGCCACAACCACTCACAAACAACCTGTACACACATAGTACACTAAACCATCCAATCTCGGAGTACAGCCTATCTCCATAATTTAATTCCAGCAGACATCAACCAAGAAAAACATCCCTGTCACCTTACATACAGGTTACCCTGTCAAGGCTCCGATCCAGTAACCATCCCAACCTAAACACATACTAATACCGCACTAGCCTGGCCAAAGCAGACATCGGCTCCTGCTGCTACCGGGGACCAGATACAACTCAACACATACAACATGCCCTGCACTTCCCCACCTAAGGTGAAACCTATTCATGGAATGCTGGATTTCTGGGAGAACCCAGTAGGGTCGAGGGAACTTGCTAATGAAGCCAGGTCAGGGAAGCGACCTTAGTCGGGAGCAACTTAGCAAATGAAGAACAAAACTGGACGTGAGAATCTAGGCACTTCACTTGGCCCTTTTGGGTAGGAGGGCATCTGTTGTAGTGATAGTGATATAGTGAATTTAGTGCAGGTCTCACATGTTAACTATCCATTTTGACTTCTGAAATTGTAGTTTAAGAGTATTCTAGCACTTTTTAAGTGTCTTTTATAGGGTTGTTTTGAGTTTCCCCTCTTCCCATGACATTACAAATGAACTAAACGTCTCATTTTGCTGCAACCAATTAGGGAAGTAAATATCACCGTTCCGTGCACTATTTCACTCTTTGGCATACTTTTATTTTAATAAATTATTTTTCACAGTTCTCTCTTTCACACATTTACCTTGCAGGGTGTCAGAACCACGCTCTCCTAACCATCAGTACCAAAGCCCTAAAAAATTAGTAGGTTGGAGATCTGACCATGATATTGGTGTATTTCACTCTTTGGCATACTTATAGTTCAATAAATTATGAATAATCACAGCTCTCTCTCACACACACATTTACCTCGCCGAGCATCAGAACCACGCTCTCATAACCATCAGTCCAAAATGCAAGCCTTAAAAAAAAAGAGTAGGCCCGAGATCTGACCATGATATCGGCATTCACTTACCTGCGCCGAGGTCATATAAGAACGGTATGCGTAAGACGTCAAATCACGTCTGTAATATAAGAAGAAATGAATTAGCCCCTCCCATCCCGAGGAGGGATCACATTCAATTTTTTTTTTATTTAATTACTTCCGTGAAATTATTTTAGTCTGCTTCTCACATATTTACGGGCGCGTGCAAACAGGGGAGTTAGTATAGCACTGAATGGTCACCTTAGACTGCATCGGGCACGCCTGTAGAACGCTGCTCATCCACTGTAACTATATCCAATAAACCACTCTAACAGCCTCTAAAACGAACTGTATTAATTGGGTATTTTAACTTTCACTTTTGGTATCGCGAGACAAGGAATCGTTTTCGCCCAAACCGTGGCGCAGGATCGTTTTCACCCACAGGTCGGGGCACGCTATATCCTACAATCACTCGCTTGGCATGGATGAAAAGCATGCCCGAGAGAGTGGGAAGTGGCTACCCGTTGATATGGTAACTGCACACGTACAGTTTACATTGCCCCCACATTGAGTAAGCATTGGCAGTGTAGAATCCAATCATTGGCCAGTATTTGTAATCTATGTTCAGTTGAATAGAAAAAAAAACGAATGTAGAAGTCTAGGTACATCCATACATTAGTGTATACATTATACATCGACACAGCTGCGTGTCCCTCCCTTAGTCCAAATTCGCTTTTCGCATCGAATCCCCTCCACCCCTTTTCGCGCCTTTGAGACAACGAAATTCGTGGCCGGCCACACAGGAAAATGTCGGCCTCAAAAGACACCTGCTAGCCGACGAAGGTCCGAGTTTTTGCGCGCCGTCGTAAACCGCGACGTGGGACGAGGAAAGCTCAGATGGCCCTGAGAGGTGAAGGATTTGGTCTGTCCAGGCAGAAGACAAAAGGTCTTTCGCGCAGCGATACGGATTTTATGAGAATTCGGTGCTCTCTCTCGATTTTTGCTCATGTGGGAGATAAAAGGGAAAATTCTCCCTGGAGTCAGGCAGAAGATCTTGGACCTACGTTGTGTGCGGAGCTAGTCCCACAAAGGAAACAGTTCGCCCATTGCAAGAAAGGAACTTCGAGGAATTAGTTGTTGCCGTCACGGTACTTGTAGGTGCCAAACTTCTCGCACCCTCCCCCCTTTCAGAGTCAGAGGTTACACAGGACCTCCCTCTGCGGATTACCCTAGACGTAGCTAGGTAATCATTTTGGCTACCTACTCCAGGAGTCAATAATCGGAACGAACACTTCGAGGAGAAGAATTCCAATTTGAGTCACAGTCTGACTCGTCTTCACGATCCGGTCCAGGATCATTACATCAGGACGCTGGTTTAAGATTACCCACTATTCGGTAACCTCGGACGCCCGGTCTAAGGGTGAAAATCGTCGGAAGAAGAAGACATTCACCTTCACCCTCCAAATACTTTCGAACTCCAAGGTATCGTTAAAGTGAATTATCCACTTCCCTAACTTCACCAGTTTGTTCGTTAACTAAAATTTCCATCCCGAGCTCATAACCTCGATTATTTCAAGTGATTAATTCAGTGCTTAATTCCATAATATCATTCAATTCATTCTGTCGGGAGCAATTAAGACGCAAGCATCCTAGTACGTAGAATTCAAGTGTAATCCCCACGGCCTTATATAGACTTACTTATTCAATGCAAAGATTAATTCTATTTATACCTATATACGCTGTTTCATATTTCTAATTCCTGTATATTAAAGATTATTTTTGTATCTGTGTGTTTAACTATTTTAGACGATCCTTTGGCAATTAATAAGCAATCCACTCGGCTTAATTCTCAATATTACACAAGTCCACCCATGACTGGCTTTTACTGAGTGAGAACACACTCTTGATTTTGATCAAAAGGGACGCACCGGGGTTATTCTTATTCATCGAAAGTGGCTACGGTAGGTATATTGGCTACACTTCACCTCCACTTCACCTTGGTGCGGGATTATAATATATGCCTAGGAAGTGAGACTAGGATTACCCACTCACTAAATCTCGACAACGAATATGGAGACAAGAATCGAACCAGGAATTGATATATTGGAGGTTTAGTAGATGTGTGATGTACAGGAAGGTCCGAAAGTCCTGTCATATCCTATATTTTTTTTTTATTTTCTATTTCAGATGGCTTCGAGTTCCTACAGTTTGGAAAAGAGGCTGATATTATTATTATTGATATTATTAATATACTATATTGTTCTTACTACTTTTCGGTAGGGGGTGACAACCTCTTGGACCACGCTGTATGTTTAGCGTAATAATTTGCTATGTAGTTGTACATGTCGTTAATTGGGCCTAAAATGCTAGTGCTTTGTTATCATAATTTACTTTACAATAGGGTTGACAAGACTTTCGGACCACCCTGTATGCTTAGCGTAACAAATTGCTATGTAGTTGTACACGTTGTTAATTGGACCTAAGATGCTGCTTCTTTGTCATCATAATTCAGAGCTAACATAGATTATGAAACTAAGATTAATATGAGAAACATTTCACACTATTCTCTCATATTCAATTTGGTCACGTGATTTACAGACTGTACTTACATGATGTCCAATGAATCTAGATCTTGTTGATCTGCCTCTGTCAGGAGATTCCAGTGGGACAAGACAATGACCGAGATGACCAATAGGAACTTCATCTTTCTGCAAAAAGAAAGGGTTGGGTAAAAAAAGTCGCAAATGACGTCACGAGAGTACAATTTGTCTTCTTAGTCAATATTCTTCTTTAATTAATTGTTATTGGTGGTATTTAAAAAATAACACGAATTTGTCAAAATTCAGTTTAAAAGAGTTGATCATAAAATATAATTTTCTTTTACCATTTTCTAGAGAAAATATTAATATGGATAACAAATCTAAATTCTTGCCTCCCAATTTTTTTATCACTATTCTCATCTCTTTCTCACTATATCACTCCTTGTTTTGGGGATGTATCTTTTTTTGTAAAAACTTGAATAATACGCCAACCGCCATAATTGAGGAGGGGAGAGGGAGGGGGAGCTAATTTCGACGACATTAAACCTATTCGCATCCTCAGCCCTTACTTAATCGGGCCCCATCTAGGATCCATCTCTCACTTCGGCAAGCTCAATGAACCCCGCCGAGTGGGCGGGGTTCTCTCAAAGATCCAGCACTCGAGTGCTGGAACTTGGTGATGTTGGGGCAGTGCTTGTTAATTGTAATGGGCAGAATCGGTGTTGAGAGAAATTTAGTGGTATGTGTTGGTTGATTTTGTTTAAGGCTAGAATTTCCATTATTTTACGGTGGGAGGAGGTAAAGTGTAGGGAGAAAGTGCGGGATATAGTTATGAGAGACAAAGTAGTTGAAGATTTGTGTGAGAGAGTTGATGTCTCTTGGACCTGCGTTAGGTGCATAGATGAGCTGTTGTCAGGCCCAGAGCAAAGGCTGAAGAAAATTTGACCTGTATTGCCTAGGAAACTATTACACATAGCCAATTATAAAACTTATTTCCTCCCCCGTCTTCGCAGCACAACACACACTCTCTGTTCCAAGGAATCCTGCCATTGGCTATCTATAACCACATACCTCTGACGCGGAACAAGTCTCCCTGCTCGGGGCGACAAAGATTCCACCTGAACGCTGTTTGGTGTCCAAACATAAATAGTTCCTGGCACCTCTGCGCAAACAGTACAGCCCCTTGTGCTTTCGGGATCACCAGCGATTGCCACCTAGGAATCCGCTGGATAAAGGCAGGGTTTTATAAAAGTTTATAACTGAAGTAATTTTGAACTATGGATGTGTTGAAATGCTTTTGAACTATGGATGTGTTGAAATGCTTTTGAACTATGGATGTGTTGAAATACAAGTTTACTAATTAAAATCCATTTTGTAAATCCTTTTAGATTTAAATCCATTTTGACTTTGGTCGAACAGTAATATTAGTAAATCCTTTTAGTGTTTTAAACACCTCATCAGTTGTGCACGTAATAGCCCTTTTTTAGGAGCCCATCTGGCAACTGCCTACTACGGCAAAAGTCGCCGTAATCATGCTAAAGCCTAATGCGAGGTTGAATTAAAAAAAAACTAAAAACATGCAAAAAAAGAATAAAAACAGAAACAAAGGCTTAGAAACAAGCAAAAAAAAACAAACAAACAAGATAAGCAAAAGAAAAACAAGAAGGAAGCGCGCTCCAGCGTCAGGGGTAGGCCCGCCTCCCCACGGCACATGAGCATGTGACGTACAACAAAGAGAGTCAAATAAAATGGAGGAAGAAAGCTTCCTCGAAAAAAAACATAAAGTGCACAAGTCTGTGTACACGGGACAAGTGGTAGCGACCACGCCCGTCCCGGTACCGGCCCAGGTAACGTGCGCGAAAATCACCCAGACTCGGACATTGAACAAGAATGTGCCGAACAGTCTGGGGGACAACGCAGTCCTCAAAATAAGGCGCAGGCGAGCGCTCCATCAAATCACGGTGCGCCCCGCGCGTAAGTCCAATTCGGAGACGACAGAAAGCAACCTGCAGCCGTCGTGGCATTTGTTGGTAGGTCCATGGGAACAGTCGCGGCGCAATGGTACGTAACTTTAAGTTCGCCTCGGTCGTCTCCCATCTTCTTTGCCAAGCAGTCCAGAGGGCAGCTCGGGTTCCTGTCAATGAATCGGTGTGAGGAAAAACGAAACCCTAGTCTAGTCACCCAGTCTTCAGAATGGCGTCCTGGGCAGAATCAGGGGCGTAACCGGACCGAGCTATACCATGCTCTCGAAGTAATTCCCTAGCCCTAAACCAAAAAGGCTTAGGGTATGACTGGCGCCTCTCGGCGGCATTGGCACTGTCAAGATCGGCTACGGATGAAGTGAGAGCGGTTGGTGACTGAGTGAGCCGACGTGCTTGCGCGGCGTACAGGTAAATAGTACATTCTACACGCCGCAGAGCGAATGATATCTGCCAAACATCGACAAGTATGCTCTCAATCAGGAGGTTGCGGAAGGCAACAGTCGCCAAGGGAAGACAGGAGTGGTGGATTGATCCACCTTCCGCAATACACGCTCTGCTGCGAATACATAAAACTCGCATCCGTAGTCAAGCTTAGAACGAACAAAGGATCGAGAGAAAAGTAAGGCAGTAGCTCTATCAGCACCTCAGTTGCTGGACGTCATAGACCGAAGATTGTCCATGAAGCGAGTACAAGAGGATCTAAAGGTGCGAATTTGAGCCTCCCAGGTTAGGCGTCGGCCAAATAAAAGACCAAAGAAACGGTGCGAGTTCCCCACTTCCCGGGAAACCCATTTAGAAAAAAGTCGTCCGTGTTGGGGTGGAGCCGTGGATGACAGCAGATGGTCACCATCTTAGTCTTCGCCAAGGAAACCGAAACCTGTGCGCTTCGCCCTAGCAAGAGAACCGGTTCAATGCCTGTTGGAGTCGACGCCCCAGAGTTGGCATCTGGGCCGCGCCAAAAGAGATCGAAAGGTCGTCCACGTAGAGCGTAGCGAGAACATGTTCCCGCAGCAACGAGGTTATACCGTAGATGCTCAGAGGACACTTCCTTGTGGTACACCCTCTTCACGCTTTATTGGACCGGAGGGGGCTCCCCGCACCAGTACGCGGAATCGACGATCTCGCAAAAATTCAGAAATAAGAATTGGGAGGCGTCCCCTCACTTCCATCGTGTGAGAGACTTCATGATACGGTACTGCCTTGCGGTGTCGAAACATGGCATATGGGACATCTATGGACCAGGGGCTGTCTCCGCGCATGAAGCGAGAGCGGAACGCAACTCACTCAATGTAAAGCTGTCGTTGAAGGGTTCTCCGCCTCTGGGTTAAAATCCTGTTGGCGGCCTTCAGCGACATCACGACGCGCATTAATGCTGGCAGAGCAGCATTAATATAAAATGTCCATATCATATTTTAGGGATGATTTTGAACTTACGTTTGTTAGTTCTCATTTTCTAATTCCTTTCAAAGTTGTTTTATTTTTCAATCTCTTCGGCTACTCGGCTTCATTATGTAAATGCGTTTCATTTACATAGAGTGATAGCTAATAATATTTAAAAAATAATGAAATAATAACAGAAATTGCTAATAAATTAATAACTCAATAAAATAATAGCTATAATAAATTAATAGTATAACCAGGCAATGGCTTCGACACTTCCCTCTACGGGGGAGCTTGCGCTTCGCTACTAAAATTAAAATTTAAAATAAAAAAAAGCAACCATGGTTGAATTTTTAGAAATTTTCTAAACTTCGCCAATTATAATAATTTTAAAAAGGAACTCTAAACTAAATTTCCCGCCTTTCAAAATATCACGTTGCTAAAATATAGTTATAGAAGAAGATATATAAAAAGAAATTTTCTGAGCTTGACCTTTTGTAATTCTTTGGCTTTTAAAAAAATTAAAAAATTTCGATACTTATATTTATTTATGAACTTCACCATTTTGTTTTTTGATATTATAAAAGAATTATTAGAAATAACTTTGATAAAAAACATAAGTCATAACCAAACTAAGATGAAATTATTATTCAAATATTCAAAAAAATCCCCTTCTTAAGTTATAGAGTTAGTGATGACTGTAGAAGAATTACAACATAAAGCCTCCTGGAGGGCCAGGCGGACGTATACATTAAATTCCCCCTCCCCCATGGGGAAAAAGCAAGAGAATCGAGCCACATGAGGAGAGTCGTGGGAACGTTAGCCGGCGGAATAACCGTCTAACTGCCTACCCTTTTTTATCTCCCCGCCGCATAGGTAGCCGGAGCGAGCCGCTGTGCTAAGTTGACCACTAAAGGCCCTTAAGCAGCGTTCAAAGGATCCAATTACCTACGAGATCCGTAGGCCCGTGGTTAAATCGCCAAAAAGCGGTACCAGTCAAAAGGAACACCAAGGATGGTGATGGTTGGTGGTGTCTGTAATTAACAAGCCTCGCTCTTCCCGATGCGGCCTCGCCCCTTCCCCCTTAGATGGGGCGGTCGCTAGCCTATAAATAAGCCCCTGAAAGAAAGAGAAAAGATTATAGAAGAACCAGTTACCCTCGAGTGACTCTCAAATTGCGATCTTGAGACCGAAGAATTAGACAATTAGACATCGGAGTACCTTCCCTTCATCCCATCTCGAGGAAAATCTACCATCGGCCGCTCCAACACACCGAAGTGCGAGACAAGCCACCTAGTAACATCTGGCAACCCCTGATCCTTTCTTTCATGTAAGTTAGAATGACCATTTATATTCGTATTGCTTTAGTATGAGTTTATTACGGTACTCAAATTAACTGAAGTATAAACAATTGTTAGTGAACCCCGTCATATTTACAAGTAGAAGAGTGAAATTTAATTTGATGTCTAATGCTAGTCTAAAAGGGTCACTATAAAATAACTAATCGGCAAATTAGTTTGTATACGTGGAGCCTACTATTTTTTTTATTTGGTCAAGAATAGATTCTGTAATAGGCCCAGTTTTAAGTATGGTTAACCTCGTTAAATTTATTAGGTGAATATAAATATTTTTACTGTTTTTTTTGTAGTTAATTGATAAATTTAAAATATATGTTTATTTTTGGATAATTCTGGTGTTTCAATGGATCCTGTACGTATTTAACGGGCTCTCTTCTTAAAACGGATTAAACGCTGTGACACTCTCTCAACAATAAGGTAATTAATAGAATCAGACCTGCTTCCTTAAAACAACAAATACTATACGATTATACGACAATGACTAAATGACTATAAATGAATGTGTTGTAAATGACAAGAACTTTTGCAAGCATTACAATAAAACTTTATGGAGTGTAAGTGGGGAAAAATTAAGACATGAGTTTAAGGACTGTAGCTCAGGGGGTTCTACCACCAGGAGGGCATTCAGAGATTAAGTGGAAAAGTTATTTCAATTGCGAATACAAAATCAACATAGCTAAATTATCTCATTAAAAGAGACTCAATTAACCTACTTTATTTTATAGATTTGTATTAATTATAACGAGGCAAAAATAAACACTGACGTTTAGCCTACATAGCCTAGACCTTTTTGTGACGCAATAAAGAATTGAAATATGGAAAAAAAATTGCAAACGATGTTCAATAATTTATAATAAACTGATGTTTTGGAGAATTTTTGGCCAAGAAATTATGCATAGGAAATGTTTTAATTTTAATTGCAGTTAGCCTTGTAGAAAAAAATATTAATTTATTTAATTTTTTTCCTTTGGAAAATATCATTTTCGACTTCAAAGTATCTGTAGCCCAGGAACCTACAAAATCTTAATCCGGCTCTGGATGTAACAAGCAGCTGTTTTGCGACGTAGTCGTCCTAAGTTAAAGTTCTACAACACTGTAGTATATCAGCGCCATGTATTAAAAGGTACGACAGGTGTTTGAAACAAAATATAATTTGAAGATAAAGAAAGATATAGAATAAAATAACAATTTATTTACATAAATATTGGTATACATGTTTTTACATACGTATGGTAAAATATTATCCCCAATAAAAACACATTTAGTCTTTATGTCGACCTCGAAAGCCATTATCTGCCCAGATCAAGTGGTTATCATTCATGTTAGCCATAACGAGTCCGATGGCAGCCTTCAACGAGTCATTGATATTGTGTAGGCGTTGGTTCGGGTCCCATTAAAGCCGCACAAAACGTAGTAGTCAGGGGTTTCAAATCGGGATAGCTATGGGGTAAATGTTAGGGGTTACATGAACACGAACATTCTCGTCCAGTCAGTTGTGGGAGGACTAGAGTCCTACTAGAAGACTTATGGGCTTCCTCAAGGTCACTCGAGGCCCCATTGACTTCTTGAGGTCGTAGTTTATGATGCCCTAATCTAATTAACGAACCCTGCCGTCCTGAAGACGTCTGACCACTGGAAGGAATCTTTCTCCTGGTTACAGAGGATACACCCACCTCATAATCCAACAATTTTTCTCACTTTGTACGGGAGGAACCTGGTCCCGTTCAAGAAGGTAGCAATCTCCACATCAGTCTGGTTGGCAATTAAGGTGCCGAAGACGCTGTATCATTCACCTTCTGTCCTGGAATCTACCAATGTTTGAGTTCAAATAAGGACAATATAAAAGGGAGGCATTTATGGCTTGATCAAGGAGGGTGCCGACTCGCTGCCAAGTCATTTCCGTGTTCTTTCGTGAGGAGTAAGTCGCTTTTTTTTATTTCCATGGATTTTTTTTATTGCCTCTGTCGGTCCAAAGGAGTTAATTTTATTCTAGTGGCTTTTTCCATCGGGAAGCTTTGACTGCACTGGTTTATTTTGATGAATAGCCCCAAATAAAGTATTTTCAAGTGTTATGGTCGGGGCAAGCTAACTCAAAGTTTCTGGTTTACCGTAGGCGAGAAGAATAGGGATAGGCTTGGCCTTGCTCCAAAGGGTAATGACCTACCCTGAGCCAATCAATGTATCTTGGGAACCCTTATTGAGCAAGGGGCGGGTTTGATGTCCTACTCGGCCTTGGACTTTGAACTTTCTTCAGAAAAAACGTTCGAAAATATCAGAATTTGGAAATTCTCCACCCTTAAGGAAACATCTCTTTTCTCCAAGTTAACGCCTGTACATCTACTCAGAGCCTTAAGCCATTCCATCCAAAGTGTAAATGAGTTTTCTATTACCAAAAATGTAGTGTTTTGTATGGTAAACTCTGAATGGCGTAAGCAGTCTCTTTAATTGTTAATTGTATTCTTTAGTAACGTGGATTGAGTGACGTCCATATTTGCATCTTAAAATGTCTTTATAATGTCTTTATTAAACCATTTGTGTTTCGTAAACTATTTGTTTTTCTGAAAGCGTTTAACTTTCTTTTGTAATAAAATTTATTATTTGACCGAAAGTATTTTGCAAGTGGAACAAATAATTTGGGCTATCTTCCGGGAGAATTAAGATGGGTTCCTAGACCAACCAGCTGGTCTGATTAAGAGTGTGAAAGTTATCAGTCAAGAGAGAGAGGGGGGGGGGGGAGAGGGTAGTACTAATGAAACTTCAAATTTGAAAAAAAACCCCACAAATTTGTCAAAATTCTTTTTTTACGATTTTCTAGAGAAAATATTAAGACAGATAACAAATATAAATTCTTGCCTCCAAACTCTTTTTTTTTTATCTTGTAGCAGTCATTGCAATGTCGATTAGGATCTACAATGAAGCCCTACAAATGAGTGTCATAAATCCAATGAAACATTGAGATGGGGACGCAAATAATTATGCACATATGAATAATCTAAAAGTGTATAGTAGTCTCCATAAATAAAAATAATGTATAGCTTACGTCCATGTAAATAATAAGACAAAAGTGTATTGCAAGGCGTAATAGATTAAACAATGAAGTCTCACAAATGAGTATCATGTAAATCCTATAAAGGCTTGTAACTGGCACACAAATCGAACATTGAATTGATATACTATCCTGTAATAATGAATTAATGTATGAGAAAACAAATGTTTGTAAATAATGTTAAACAGCAATTTAATATATATTAAGAAAAACAGAATATTGTAAGGATACAAGCGAAATCGTCAGAGTTCCCACACGGATGTACAAACATACACACATGAGAAAACAAATGTGAGCTGAAAGGTCTGGAAACAGCTAACGAAGGCAGTTGAGCAAACTTAGGGCAATATCTCATCGGACCAGCCAGACTTTACGTGAACCTGTGAAACGGCGGAATCAATCTTGCTAAGAATGCCGGCCTGATAAAGACAAAGACGGCTAATGCAAATACACTTCTAATACACACGTGTCCACACTGAACACGCACACACCCTTTGACTCCACCCAACAGTCGTAACAAAGAACAAACGAACACACTTGACCCGATAGGCTCCACCCCGCATTCAGATTATGGAAAAGAAGTCACACCCCCTTAATCACGGCAGTATAAATAGACGGACAAAAACACTCCTGTTATTATTCATAATTCTTGATTCTCGTTTCTGACTTGTACAGTAGTACCATTATTATTATTATTATTATTAGTCAGTCAGTCAGTCAGGCAATCAGAGTCAGGAGCGCTACTCGAGTCGGTGTAGGCAGACTCAATGACCGGTGACACCTCGAAAGATGGAGAATAAGAAGTATGGCGAATTGCACATTAAAAATAAAGAGTCCGTCACATCAATCCTCGGTCCGCTCACTCCTAAGCCCCAACAAAATAGCTTCAACCCCATAACTGGTGACCCTTCTGCTCGAACAAGAAGAGGGATCGAGAAGAATAATGGATTCATACAACGAACAACGAGCGCTTAGAGAAGAAAAAGTTGCCAACCCCAAACTTACTCTCAGCTCAAGAAGAAGTAGACCTGGCGAACTTCATCACCGACGACATCCCCTTCCTACGAAGCGACCGTTAGAATGGTAAGAAGCTCATCTCTTTTCTCCACACCGGACCACTATAGGCAACCTGGATGAGCTACTGTGAACCGCTGCAGGTGGAGATCTAACCCGGCAAAAGTTTGTCCAGTCTCTACATACGGACACAGTACCCATTATCGCAGCTCAAAAGGACAATGCTGGATCAAGAGGAATCAACATACGAACTTACGCCATTCGTTCGAACACAGTGTTCAAATATTAATAATGACAATAATAGTCTAAAAATGACAGTGCATATCATATCAAGTAAAAATGTAAATTGAGTTCATATCTAGTTTGAAAGGCGTAAATTCGGTGTTTATTTAATTTTAAAATGTGCAAAATGAGAGAAATCCAGTGTCCGGTGGTAAGAAGAATGATATTGATAGTATTAGAACAAATAAAGTGTACAAAGTCAATGTAAATATTAATCTAAAGTTATCTCCGTATTATTAGGTCCGTGCGTACACAAAATAGCGCATATAAAAGGAAAAACAAATAGGTTTTGTTCGCAGATTAGGATCTGCAGC
Source organism: Ceratothoa steindachneri (assembly GCA_963969495.1). NCBI lineage: Eukaryota > Metazoa > Arthropoda > Malacostraca > Isopoda > Cymothoidae > Ceratothoa > Ceratothoa steindachneri. Next base: position 200,446,337 of record OZ018324.1, on the reverse strand, counting down.
TCAAACATCCGAGCCCTCCGAATGTTAACACGTTTGGCTTCACGTGGTTTGAAACAAAGAACCACAGGATTGCTGCCACTTTAAGATTCATGTGTTGCAAACAAGCATAACAAAAATGGAATAATAGAGTATATTTAATCTGATGTGCGTGCATAAATCTGTAAGAGTAAACAATAATAAAGTTTTGGTCGCATTAAAGAGCAGTTCTCACCTCCAAACGCTCCAAAAAACTGCTAACTACCGTGTCTAATTATGGATATCAAAATAAAGTATTGCAAGACTCCGAAAGTCTAAAGAATCCAAACTCAATGTAAAGATGCACATAAAATAAAAATTGACCTCCAATTTCTAGAATGTAAAATATTGTAAGAGTCCTAGTTTATTCGGAAGGTGGAATAATTTGTAAACCCCGGATTCAAAATAATTTGTGAAACTCCGTTTATTGGGGGAGGGGTGTCCTGTAGCGGTCATTGCAAGGTGGATTAGGATCAACAATGAAGCCTCACAAATGAGTGTCATATAAATCCTATGAAGCTTTGAGATGGGCACGCAAATAAGTATGTACATACGAATAATCTAAAAGTGTATAGCACTCTCCATAAATAAGAATAATGTATAGCTTTCGCAAGGCGGAGTATGTTCAACAATGAAGCCTCACAAATGAGTATCGTGTGAATCCTATAAAGGCTTGTGACAGGCGCATAAATAGAACATGAATAAATATACTATCCTGTAATAATGAATTAATGTAGGGGAAAACAAATATTTGTAAATAATGTTAAACAGCAATTTAATATATATTAAGAAAAACAGAATATTGTAAGGATACAAGCGAAATCGTCGGAGTTCCCACACGTATGTACAAACATACACACATGAGAAAATAAATGTGAGCTGAAAGGTCTGGAAACAGCTAACGAAGGCAGTTGAGCAAACTCAGGGAATATCTCATCTGACCAGCCAGACTTTACGTGAACCTGTGAAACGGTGGAATAAATCTTACTATGAATGCCGGCCTGATAAAGACAAAGGCAACTAATGCAAATACGCTCCTAATACACACGTGTCCACACTGAACACGCACACACTATTTTTTTCTGCCCAGCAGTCGTAACAAAGAACAAACGAACACAGTTTCACCCAATAGGCTCTGCCTTGCATTCAGATTATGAGAAAAGAAACCACGCCCCCTTAATGACGGTAATATAAATAGACGGACATAATTCTTATTCTCGTTTTTAACTTGTACATTAGTACCATTATTATTATTCACTCATTTATTCATTTAGTCAGTCAGAAAGTCAGGATTGCCAAGCGATTTGGTGTGGCAGACGGTGCTGTAGTTAGAAATATAATTAAAAAAAGTCCTATACGTTAGTAGGCCTGCCACAAACACATTACAAATTCTTTCTGCCTAAGCCTACCGAGTCCTCCGCCCAATAAAGAGTTTTGAATCCGCTTTCCGTGAGTACTTATCCTAAGAAGAATCCATTCGGTCCACTTACCCAGCCTACTCCCTACACTCAAACCAAGGCAAGAGGAGTATTTCCCCACAATTGGAGTTAGCCCAAGGTCAGCGCCCGTTATCCGAATACCCCAACAGCGCTGCGTCAAGGTCAGGCAACAATGGGAAAGGTAACCGCGGGACCAAGCTACAAAAAATACCTAAATCCCATTATCTCTCCCCCCCTCTATCTACCTCATTCTCTCTCTCTCTCTATCACTATCCATATCTCATTCTCTGTATATCACTATCACTATCTATATCACAATCTCTCTATATCACTATTCCTATTTCACTATTTCTATCTCTCTCTCTAGCACTATCCCTATCTCACGCTCTTTTCGGTCTGCTCATGTTACGCCCGCCCGCACCATCGCCAAAGCTGGCCTCAGTCTCCTGAAAGATGTCCGCTCTTCAACCGGAATCTCATGTATCGTTTTTGTGTCCAAACACGATCATTCTGTGTGTTGTGGGTGGCCTGGACACTGAACAACTTCTCACCCACCCACAGAACTATGGCTGCGAGTCCTCAAGGAGCCGTTGTGGTAGTAGCAGCTTTACTCTTTTTATATTTGTTGGAGTTGGAAAGTAGATGGTCTTTAGGTATCTTAAATGAATTAAGTTTCAGATGACCTTTCAGCAATATTTTGCATTGCGACATGGCTATGTCACCCGTGTTTGTGGTCTTATCTAAGAATTACTTTCATCAGTCCTGCCAGGCATTACTAACATATATCCGGGCAGAGGACACCGGCCTGGGAGCCGCGCTCACAATAATTTTGTCCTGCAAGGGTATTATGCAAAGGCGGTAATGCGCAGGGGCGTCACGACCCCTGTCCATTAATACTGATAAATCTGCGCCATTGTATGAACCGAGTGGGTGTGCGGAAAGTGTTGGGTGAAAGGAAGGGGGAGGGGTATAGTGAAGGTGTTTAAGAGGGAGCTTGCAGATGCTTGCTCTATGTAAGACGAACATGAGGGAGAATGAAGAGTTGGTGTGGGGTGTAGTGCGATTATGTATGGATCAGTGTGGCAGGAGTAAAGGTGTGGCAGTGTTTTTGAGTGAGTGACATGGAACAATAGTTCAGTATGTGGGTGAAGTTGAGATTTGCAAAGGTGGAAACTGTGGGTGGTTGTAGTGCATTCCCCCTGTAATGATAGAAGTGAGTTTGTGAAACAGAAATTCTGGGGTGATTTGGGAAAGGGTGGGATCAAATTTAGAATGGCCATTGGTTGAGAGTTGTAATAAAAATGAATGAATGAATTCGTGACCGGATGAAAGATGTGTACCAGGAGCTTTTGGTAGACCCTGGGGAAAATAAAAATCGCAAGAGGGTGATAGCTTTCTGTGCTGAAAGAATATGTGTGGAACAAACACGCTCTTTCAGCACAAAGATGTACTTATATACACACGAGTCGGCAAAACAGGAGGAAGAATGGAGGAGTAGAGTATGAGTAATCTGTGAAGAAAGAGTATACTGCGAGAAGTATTATTTGATGTGAAAGGTGTTATAGGTATGAGTATGGAACTATCCGAAAATATGATTGTGCTGTGTAAGGTTAAATTCGATGGTGTGTAGAAGAGAAGGCGTGAGGAAGGTAAAAAGAAGGGAAAGGTTGTTAAATGAGACGAAGAGGGAGAGAGATAGAGAGAGAATACTAGTAAATGCTTGAAGAAACAGAGAGAGAGAGAGAGAGAGAGAGAGAGAGAGAGAGAGAGAGAGAGAGAGAGAGAGAGAGAGAGAGAGAGAGAGAAGAATACTTGACAAGGCTTGGCAGATTGTCATATATTTTGTTGTTACATTCTAAAAACAAAGAGAAAAGCAACAAAAGCGTCGCTTCTAAAATGTGTGTCAGGAGAGATGTTAATGAAGAGAACATGTAGGATTTAAAAATATGTGAAATATATGTCGTAGAATGACTCCCGACGATACCATATATTACACTATTCGTTGAGGGAACTTCCTTAATTATCTTTAGAGTGCGTTACTGTCTGGCGGCCGATATTATGTATCTTCGATATGCTTAAGAAGTGGAACTGAGCTCAAGGATAATAATATTGCTATCATTAATAAAATAGAGTTTTATTAATAATAACTATAAACAATACACAAAAACGGAAAATATTGACATAAACAGAATGGAAAGGGTCGTGGAGACTCGGGCTAATCCAAGGATTTAAGGGATTAAAAAAAAGGTAAAACAAATATAGAGTTAAAGAGATGGGATGGTTCGATAAACAATTTAAAGCACAGGATAGAATTGACAAAAAGGGATCAATACTCAAAAGGTGACGTTTGGCTTACGTAACTTTTCATTAGGGTGCAGTGGAAGGTACTTGAAGGAATATTCGGTCCGCTGGCGAGTTCCAGCCGAAGGGGGGGGGGATAAAAGGATCCCGACGAGGCGTCTTGGAAAGGAGAACCGTTACTCGACGAACGGCTTGAAGAACAATGGCTGTTCTACTTTGTTCTCTTCTGAACAAAGGGGGGGGGGGAATGAGAACCGTCTCTTGTCTACGGGCTCAAGAACAATGGCTGTTCTAATGTTGTTCTCCTTTGAACAACAGGGGGGGATGAGAACCGTTTCTTGGCGAAGGGCTCAAAACGAACAATGGCTGTTCTAATGCTGTTCTCCCTTGAACAACAGGGGGGGAAGAGAACCGTTTCTTGGCGAAGGGCTCAAAACGAACAATGGCTGTTCTAATGCTGTTCTCCCTTGAACAACAGGGGGGGGGAGAACCGTTTCTTGGCGAAGGGCTCAAAACGAACAATGGCTGTTCTAATGCTGTTCTCCTTGAACAACAGGGGGGGGGATGAGAACCGTTTCTTGGCGAAGGGCTCAAAACGAACAATGGCTGTTCTAATGCTGTTCTCCTTGAACAACAGGGGGGGATGAGAACCGTTTCTTGGCGAAGGGCTCAAAACGAACAATGGCTGTTCTAATGCTGTTCTCCCTTGAACAACAGGGGGGGATGCCTTGGGGACTTAGCGTCACGAAAGGCTCGAACCTTTGGCACTCAAGGAATATTGTCCTCCTTCTGGACAAGTGATGGTGAATCTCGAGGTCTAGGTCCCTTGGCGCACAAAGAAAGAGAGGGTCGTGGTGATGTTTCGCGACGAAAATCTGGATCTCCAATCTGATCTTAGTGGTAAAGTTTCCATATAAATAGCCAGGACATCTCCTTGGCGTGGGGGAAAATGGAGTGGAAGCTTGGAGGGAACGCACAGCCGGGCCGGGGAACAATGCCTTATCTGTTCATAAGCCTAACTCGATCTGGCGAGGTCGGCGTATGGGGGCGAACGGGGGGACGATAACCTCCTTGTTTAAACATTGGCATCCGGTAGCTGAGATAAGACTCCAAGCCTCGAATCGAAGATGCACGTGGGCAGCATCGTGGTTTTAAATAATACGGGGTAGGAGTTGAAATTAAACGCAGCTTCAACACGTTCTATCACACCCCTCCATTCCAGGGGAAGTTGTCACTTCGAAAAAAAAGAGAGAAGGGACAACGATAGAGCTCCGTTGTGGGGAACTCGTTTTCTTGTACCAACCGTACCTTCCTGCACCTAACTAGTATTACCTCAATATATATGATTATTTTGATCTTTAGATTACAGGGGAAAATAACCTTTAATACAACTTAATCAAAGAAAAAAAAAGGGCATGCAACAATGAAATGATATAAACTTAGTACATACGGGACAAAATAATTTATACGTAAATTAATAAGAACAAATATATATACATACAAAAATTAGACATTGAGCGTTACAAAATTCAGACATATACATTAATTAATTATATTACAAAAGAATCTTAAATTAAGTCGTACAAGACGGTATATACCTACATGGAGATACTAATCCTATGAATACAATTATTCTACGCTATTCGGTAACGCATTTCTACTGAGGGCGTCAGCGACCTGGTTATCGGAACCTTTTATCTAATTTATTTTAAACTGATACTCTTGCAAGAGTAAACTCCAGCGCATGATGCGGCCGTTTGAGTGTCTCAAATTCCTAATATAGGCTAACGGACGGTGGTCGGTTCCTATTTGAAATTCTTTGCATATCAAGTACAGCTTGAATTTGTCTATGACCCAGATAATTGATAGAGCTATTTTTTCTCTAGTGGCATATCTCTTTTCGCGTGGTAATAATTGACGACTAGCATATGCAACTGGATGACTCGTTCTGTCATCCACGTATTGAAGGAGTACACCTCCAATGCCCTCGTTGATCACGTCGGTCTTAACCCCAAAGGAATTTTCCGGGTTGGGCAACTTAAAAATGGGGGCAGAAATGAACTTACTTTTGAGCTGATTAAAATGGGAAACAGCGACATCATTCCAACGTAAACGATCGGAGAAATTCTTTTCCTGAAGGGGGCATAGGGGGGCCGAAATTGCAGCGAAATTCGGAACAAATCGCTGATAGGGAGAAGCTGATCCTAGGATCGATCTTAATGGCTTCTTTGTAATCGGGAGGGGCATGTCGGCGATTGCCTTAATCTTGTTCTCGTGGGGACCTAACTTGCTTCGTCCTATTTTGAAACCCAAATATTTGATGGTTTCGTGAGCAAAATGGCATTTGCTGGGGCCAATGGTGAGGCCATTTTCACGCAGTTGCTCGAAAAGAACTAATAGGGCGGGTAAATGGTGATTCCATTTAATTAGTTCTTGTAGCTGACTCTTCGGACGTGGTGTCAGCTGCGCGTCACTATCCAGGTCAGAGGGTTCTAAAGACTCGCCTGGTAGGGAAGGAGGAGGGTAATCGGCATTAGGTTGGATGCACACTGTCTGGATTACATTAAGGGACTCCGCGGGGCAATCCTCTTCAAGCGCCGATGCTTCGTCCAGTTCTACGAAGGTATCTCCATGGGCGCGTTGGGGGTTCTTTTTTTCTTGGGGTCCAGGGACAGTCTCCGTGTCCTTATCTGGGGCCTTATCACCTAAGGGTTTTAGTGATTCACACTCCTCTTTTGCCGTCCTAAAGTCCTGGTTAGGGGTCTCCGAGAAATCGGACGGTATCGGGGTTCTGATGGGGACGGGCTCCTGGGCTTCTTTCTTATCTCGGCCTTGAGGAAGGGCGGTCTGAAACACAGGGTCGAAACTTACTTGGGGGCTCTGTCCTATAAGTACGGAACAGAATTGTATGGGTGCTACAATGACTTCAGCCCAGCCATTATAATATTGACACTGCAGGTAACATCTAGCGACGGGGAATCGGTTCGCCCGCCTAAGTTGGTCATGTACCACCGCAAATTTTTCGTGGTTAGAGGCCACTGGGAGGAGTTCGTCGGACACGATGAAACACGTACATCCTGTGTCCCTGACGAGAGTCAATACTCGGCAGCTGTCCACGCTGCCCTCCTCATATTTCAAAGTTCCCGATGAACTTTTACCAAAAACAAAATTTACCTGGTGGCCTGACGGAGGGGGAGAAGTTTCTGCTTGGGTCTGCACCACCGGGGGAGCCGGGGTTGCATTAATCTGGTGAACTTGGTGGGCTGGTCCGCTCTTAAGCCTAGAATTTTGGGGGCAATTCCAGCTCATGTGGTTTTCTACACCACAGGTGAAGCATATTATTGGTCGCTTCGGGAAGAGAGATGGAGGAGAAGTCTTAACGGGAGGTTTGGAGTCCCGATGTTGGTTTGGGGGAAAGAAGTTTTGGGGTTTTACGGGGCTCGGAAACTTTGTCAGCTTTCCTGGGAAGGGGCGCGAATCCGTCCTTCTTTCTTCTCGTTGGATTTCTTTTTCTCGTTCTTCTCGTTGTATTTTTCCTTCTCGTTCTTCTCGTTGGATTACTCTTCCCCGTTCCTCTCTTTCTCTTTCTTTTTCTACCTTTTTTCTTTGAACTTCTGCTTTAATCCGAGCTAATTTAATCTGAAGCTCAGCTTGTCTTATCCGTTCCTCTCTTTCTCTTTCTTCTCGTTGTATTTCTTTTCTTTGCTCCTCTTGAATGTACTCAATTAGTTCTTTTCCGGAGAGTCCCAAGGATTCTCCTTGCGCTTTAAAGATTTCAAACTGAGTCATCTTTGCACTTGGGGGCGCACTAGTCAACCAACTAAAATTCCTCGCAACAAGAATTATGCCTCTATAGAATTAGCCTACCTAAATATGGGCACTGACCTATTCGTACTTGGTTTCTCAATCTAAATAACCACTGACTAAAATCACAAAAAAACACAAAAAAAATTATTATAACCGTTCCTTGAGCTACTCCAGCTTCTTAAGTTTCAAAAAAAAAGGGGATAGCAATCGTTAAAACAAAAGGGAACTACTATATTCTATTATTATAACGAATAACACTATGCTTTACTCGACTGAGACCAGTGTTTGCAAAGATATAGCGTTAAACCTTACACACCTGATAGCAAATTTAAATAGTATATATATATATATATATATGTCGTAGAATGACTCCCGACGATACCATATATTACACTATTCGTTGAGGGAACTTCCTTAATTATCTTTAGAGTGCGTTACTGTCTGGCGGCCGATATTATGTATCTTCGATATGCTTAAGAAGTGGAACTGAGCTCAAGGATAATAATTTTGCTATCATTAATAAAATAGAGTTTTATTAATAATAACTATAAACAATACACAAAAACGGAAAATATTGACATAAACAGAATGGAAAGGGTCGTGGAGACTCGGGCTAATCCAAGGATTTAAGGGATTAAAAAAAAGGTAAAACAAATATAGAGTTAAAGAGATGGGATGGTTCGATAAACAATTTAAAGCACAGGATAGAATTGACAAAAAGGGATCAATACTCAAAAGGTGACGTTTGGCTTACGTAACTTTTCATTAGGGTGCAGTGGAAGGTACTTGAAGGAATATTCGGTCCGCTGGCGAGTTCCAGCCGAAGGGGGGGGATAAAAGGATCCCGACGAGGCGTCTTGGAAAGGAGAACCGTTACTCGACGAACGGCTTGAAGAACAATGGCTGTTCTACTTTGTTCTCTTCTGAACAAAGGGGGGGGAATGAGAACCGTCTCTTGTCTACGGGCTCAAGAACAATGGCTGTTCTAATGTTGTTCTCCTTTGAACAACAGGGGGGGATGAGAACCGTTTCTTGGCGAAGGGCTCAAAACGAACAATGGCTGTTCTAATGCTGTTCTCCCTTGAACAACAGGGGGGGAAGAGAACCGTTTCTTGGCGAAGGGCTCAAAACGAACAATGGCTGTTCTAATGCTGTTCTCCCTTGAACAACAGGGGGGGGGAAGAGAACCGTTTCTTGGCGAAGGGCTCAAAACGAACAATGGCTGTTCTAATGCTGTTCTCCTTGAACAACAGGGGGGGGATGAGAACCGTTTCTTGGCGAAGGGCTCAAAACGAACAATGGCTGTTCTAATGCTGTTCTCCCTTGAACAACAGGGGGGGATGCCTTGGGGACTTGGCGTCACGAAAGGCTCGAACCTTTGGCACTCAAGGAATATTGTCCTCCTTCTGGACAAGTGATGGTGAATCTCGAGGTCGAGGTCCCTTGGCGCACAAAGGGAGAGAGGGTCGTGGTGATGTTTCGCGACGAAAATCTGGATCTCCAATCTGATCTTAGTGGTAAAGTTTCCATATAAATAGCAAGGACATCTCCTTGGCGTGGGGGAAAATGGAGTGGAAGCTTGGAGGGAACGCACAGCCGGGCCGGGGAACAATGCCTTATCTGTTCATAAGCCTAACTCGATCTGGCGAGGTCGGCGTATGGGGGCGAACGGGGGGACGATAACCTCCTTGTTTAAACATTGGCATCCAGTAGCTGAGATAAGACTCCAAGCCTCGAATCGAAGATGCACGTGGGCAGCATCGTGGTTTTAAATAATACGGGGTAGGAGTTGAAATTAAACGCAGCTTCAACACGTTCTATCACAATATATATATACAGGCAATGGCTTCGCCACTCTCCTACCTCCCTCTTCGGGAAAAGCTTGCTCTTCGCTACTAAGATTAAAATTTAATATAAAAAAAAATAAGCAGCCAAGGTTAAATTTTTTTTTAATTTTCTGAACTTTGCCAATTATCATAATTTTACCATTTGTAATTCTTTGGGTTTTAAAAATTCACAAAATTTCGATACTTATATTTATTTCAGAACTTCACTATTTTGTTTTTTGATATTAAAAAAAAAATATTAGAAATAACTTTGATAAAAAAACATAAGTCATAACCAAACTAAGATGAAATTATTATTCAAATACTCAAAAAAATCACCTTTTTAAATTATAGAGTTAGTAATAATGATGATATATATATGTATATATATATATATATATATATATATATATATATATATATATATATATATATATATTATATATATATATATGTGGAGAGAGAGAGAGAGAGAGAGAGAGAGAAGATAAGCGCGAAAATAATGAGAGAGCAAATGTGGAACAAATTTAAGAAAAAGAGGGTGGTTAGTTTATCTGTGTGGGTGGTGGAAGTAGCAAGATGAATGAGATTTGCTTAATAGTGCAGATGAGAATATCAGGGAGGTATGGATGAATGTATAGGAAGTGAAATGAAACGAGTGATTATCCAGCCCCCCAAAATTATCAAATGAAGCATTGGGAGGGAAGATGAATGAAGATCCGGATGAGAACAGGAAGTTATTCTGTAGAGGAGGTGAGGAAGGTGAGAAACCAAGGGAAGAATGGTTGTGTGAACAGGGATAAGAAGGATGGGGGATGAGGAGTTCAAACGTAGAGGGCGAGAGTAATTTAATGTGTTGTATAAGGTGGGTGTGAAAGACAATGCAAATGCAAAGGTGATTGTCTTCGAAGGTGTAAACAGTGTTGTAGCAGAGTATGGAAGCGATAAATCTGCAAGAGGTTAAGAAATATGAAAGGTCTGAGAGTGAGAAAGCAGCTGTAGTAGATGATATAGTTGCTCAGAGTGAGAAAGCTATGTATTAGATGATATAGTTGCTGAGATACTAAAACGTATTGGTGAGTGTGTTATCACATTAGTTGGATGTGTTGTAAGGCGTATTAAAAGAGTTCCTTAGGACTCAAAGAATGATGTAATAGTACTGTTCTATATAGGGTAAATGTGAGAAAGCGGGATGCAAAGAGTCCAAAGGGAATAAATCTTTGGAGTGTTGTAATGAAGGTATAGTGGAAGAAATTCTGATTGGAAGAGTGAAAATGAGTGAGGGAATAATAGAAAAGGAATAAAGGGAGTAGGAGTGGGAGACTATTAGTTGCACTAAGGAAAGTGGTAAGAATGTATAGCGTGGTATACGGTTAGATGGTTTGAATGGTATTTATGTTGAAGTCGTGTGATCGGGTAAAAAATGGCCGGAGTGGGTGATTTGATGTATGTGGTGGGGTAAAGCAAACTTGTGTGATGTCACAAAGTTTCTTTAATATATTTCTAGATAGAACACAGAAAAGTAGTGGTGGGATGAGGAAAGGGTTGTGATAGGGTTTAATAGTATTGGTATATGCTCATTACAGTGTGGGGGTGGATGGGAGTGAAGGCAACTATGACGCTAGAAAACCAATAGGCTAGCGCGAGCTCGTGATCAGAGCGGTTGACTCATACGTTCTCACCCCCTCACCTCTGGCCCCCTGCTCCAAACGAGCGGAGATGACTGACCTCAACGGTGGGTGCCGCCCTTCAATCACAATCAAGGGCGTGTCTCACGTGATTGGCGATCAAAATTCCCTATCATTCCGCTTCAAGGTCCCAACATGACATATAAAAGTATCAGCTCTTCGAATTTCAGCAGCGCAACTAGTAAAGAATGGGATAGTAAAGGATTAATACAGGTCGTGGTTCGGAGTACACGTTAATCAGTAGGTCCAAATAAATTAAAACTATTTCTTTCTCTCCTTCTATCCCGACCTGAAGGAGGTCACATGAGACCAACTTCTTCCTTACTATTCTTTCCTTTTCACCCTGTTTCATCTTCTTCTCATCCTCCTATCATCCCTCCTTGGCTCCTGCCGAATGGAGGCACAAATGAAAGACTTTGTCTCTTACTCAGAACTTTTCCAAATATACTGGTAAAGGAGGCAAAGTCAATTAAAAGAGGCCTAAAAAGTGATTTCCACGGAAAGCCCATTTTTCCTTCATCAACAACAATAAAGATATATGAGTACTTAGCCTGATTGGAGATACCTCATGTTGCTAACGTACGAGGTTATCCCCTCGAAGCCATCATCCCCACTTCTCACTTTCTAACTATTACTAATTTCCTATCTTCGCAACATAACGTGACCCCAACTGCGCCCATACCTCCTTGGCATTACGGCATAGTGAGCCTCGGAAGGAAGTCCTGATAGGGCGGGGATGGGGGGATGGAGTAGGAGGTATCTAAGGACAAAAATGATCACGATAAGCTTTCCTGGATGGGTGACGTCATTCTGCCGCGGCGACCTGGAAGAATGCTTCACAAGTGGTTCAACGCCAGGAAGGAAGACGGGTTAGGGATGCAGCTCTAGAATGTACCCATAAGCAACTCACTCCACCCAAAATTATTTATCCTCCAATTCTTGCTGACCTTTATCTAATTTCCTCCTTATTTTCGCTCTTTATTAATCCTACCCAATGATGTTTCTTATTCTGAGCAGGATCAGAATACAACGAAAGGGCACTATTATTATTATTATTATTTGCATAGGTGGGCGCGATAACGAAAAAATGTATCACGATAACCGATCAATCGATAACGATAACCTTATCGGCGATAACCGATAATCGATAACTGGCGATAAATTTATCGTTCGATAAGGTTATAACCGATAAATCAATAAATCCAAAATTATAATACAATATTGATTATTGACTATATATATCATTATTTTATAATACAATAGTAAGAATATTTGAATACTGTTTCTTAGTATTTTAACTGGTGAGGCTCTCCTTCATCTCCTCATAGGTTTTGAGGATCCTCGTCCCAGCTCGGACCTACCTAATTCTGCCTCCAATGCACGCGCGGCTCGCCCCTGTGCTAAACTGGAACAAAAAAATGAAATTATCGATTATCGCTAGTTTGGAACCCAAAGTATCGTGATACCGATGAATCGATAACGCAGGAAAAAAATATCGGATAACTGATAACCCGATATCGTTATCGCGATAAATTATCGCAATAACGCCCACCTATGATTATTTGAGGCTAGAAGCTAAAATCAACGATTGAATTTCCATCATAAAGAGTTTATAAGGTCCCTAAATAGAGAGGAGGGAGCTTCAGGAGCAAGAGGGGAAACGCTCACAACGATGGCCGGGGGCCACTGTGATTTGTAGGTATGGAGGAAAAAATCGATGCTTCTAGCGACTATACAGGAGGTAGCTTAAAAAGAACGAGAACAAAGAATAAAATAAGAAAAGGAGAAAAAAATGAATAAAAAAAGAACAGAATAAAACAAGAAAAGAAGAAAATAAGAATGATTAAAAAGAAAGATAACAAAAAATGAGTAAAAAGAAAGATACCAAAGAATAAAACAAAAAAAGGAGAACAAAGAATTATTAAAAAGAAAGATAACAAAGAATAAAATAAGAACAAAGAATGAATTTTAAAAAGATAACAAGGAATAAAACAAGAAAGGGGAACAAAAACAATTAAAAAGAAAGGTAACAAAGAATAGAACAAGAAAAGGAGAACAAAGAATAAAACAAGAAAAGGGAAACAAAAAAGGATTAAAAAGAAAGATGAAAAATAACTAAACAAGGAGAACAAAGAATGATTAATAAGAAAGATAACAGAGAATAAAAAAAAAGTCCAAAGAATTATTAAAAAGAAGGATAACATAATAAAACAAAAGGAGAATAAAGAATGGTTAAAAAGAAAGATAACAAAGAATAAACAAGAAATGGGGAACAAAGAAAGATAACAAGGAATAAAGAAGAAATGAGAAAAAACAATGATTAAATAGAAAGATAACAAAGAATAAAAATAGAAAAGGAAAACAAAGAATTATTAAAAAGAAAGATAACACGGAATAAAACAAGAAAAGGAGTGCAAAGAATTTGTAAAAGGAAAGATAAGGAATAAAACAAGAAAAGAGGAACAAAGATTGAGTAAAAAGAAAGATAACATAGAATAAAACAAAAAGAGGAGAACAAAGAATGATTAAAAAGAGATAAAAGAATAAAAAAAGGAGAAAAAATGCTTAAAAAGATAAGAAATAATAAAACAAGAAGAGGAGAACAAAGAATGATTTACAAAGGATAGCAAAAACGATTTACAAAAGATAACAAAGTATAAATCAAGGGGAAACACAGAATAATTAAAAAGAATAAAAAAATGGGAACAAAGAATGATTAAAAAAGATAACAAAGAAGAAAAAAGAAAAGGAAAACAAAGAATGATTAAAAAGGAAGATAAAATAAAACAAGAAAAGGAGAACAAAGAATGATTACAAGAAAAAATAACAAAGAATGAAACAAGTAAAGGAGAACCAAGAATGATTAAATAAAATATAACAAAGAATAAAACAAGAAAAGGGAACATAAAATGATTAAAAGATATATAACAAAGAATAAAACAAGAAAAGGCAACAACGAAAGATTAAAAAGAAGATAACAAAGAATAAAACAAGAAAAGAGAACAAATAATTATTATAAAAGAAAGATAGCAAAGATGAAAACAAGAAAAGGAGAACAAAGAATGATTAAGAGGAAAGATAAAAAAGAATAAAAGAAGAAAAATGAACAAAGAATGATTAAAAAGAACGAGATAAAAATAAAATAAGAAAATATAAAAAATGATTAAAAAGAACGAGAACAAAAATAGAACAAAGAATGAGTTAAGGCCTACAGGAAGAACTGCGACTCTAATCTTCCACCACTTTCTTTACAGAACCTTAAAACTGTCTGCGAGATTCGCCCTCACTTACACACTTAAGTACTCCATATGGCAGTCCAGGCGACGAAGACTCCATGCTGCGCTCACTCGGTGATGTACTGTACTGACCGATGGCTGACTGTGGTTGTGGCTTGGTTGGATCATCTTTAAATTAAGATTCTTTCCAGTGGTTGTTCAAACGGTTTTTAAATCACTCAATTGACTTGGCCTCAGCCGCCTCCGATGGCAGCTCATTCCACATATAGATCGCACGGTAGAAGGAGATGTTATGCTGTACTCCGTAAACACCATCAGCAGGGCGATGCTGGAACAATTAACTGTTGGTATCTCCTTTAAATTTAGGGAAAAATAATGCTGCTGACCCTAGTTGACCTTTAACCCCCCGCCACTCTCGTAAAATTGCTTGCCATCAGGACCGACCGACTCAGAAGCTCCCACTATCAAGTTAGCGATTTTATGTAGTTGTCTTGAGTGGGCGACTTACAAGAAAAGGACAGGATTCGATCCTCTTGCGTTTGTAAAGACACGCCCACGCCCAATAGACCTCTCTAGTATCAAATAGGCCTGCGGGCAGATAAAGAGGCGGAAGAAGAAATCCATCAAACTCGCTACAAACAACGATTAGTTGGAAGCAAGAAAAAGACAACCCGGGATGTAAACCCGATGATGACATATGATCCCAATAAGAAAGAAACTAAAAATACTCAGAACAAACGTGCGAGAAAAAAAACTACTGAAATAAAAACAAAGAAAATAAACGTTCGAATGAGCAAAGATAAGAAAGTAAAAATATCCAAAATAAACGTACAAGAAAAGCACAGAAAACTATCTTTGGTCAAATGAGCAAAGATAAGAAACCCCAAAATACCCAGAACAAACGTTCGAGAAAAAGCACAAAAATTACTGAAATAAAAACAAAGAAAATAAACGTTCGAATGAGCAAAGATAAGAAGGTAAAAATATCCAAAATAAACGTACAAGAAAAGCACAGAAAACTATCTTTGGTCAAATGAGCAAAGATAAGAAACCCCAAAATACCCAGAACAAACGTGCGAGAAAAAGCACAAAAATTACTGAAATAAAAACAAAGAAAATAAACGTTCGAATGAGCAAAGATAAGAAAGTAAAAATATCCAAAGTTAAACGTACAAGAAAAGCACAGAAAACTATCTTTGGTCAAATGAGCAAAGATAAGAAACCCCAAAATACCCAGAACAAACGTGCGAGAAAAAGCACAAAAATTACTGAAATAAAAACAAAGAAAATAAACGTTCGAATGAGCAAAGATAAGAAAGTAAAAATATCCAAAGTTAAACGTACAAGAAAAGCACAGAAAACTATCTTTGGTCAAATGAGCAAAGATAAGAAACCCCCAAATACCCAGAACAAACGTGCGAGAAAAAGCACAAAAATTACTGAAATAAAAACAAAGAAAATAAACGTTCGAATGAGCAAAGATAAGAAGGTAAAAATATCCAAAATAAACGTACAAGAAAAGCACAGAAAACTATCTTTGGTCAAATGAGCAAAGATAAGAAACCCCAAAATACCCAGAACAAACGTGCGAGAAAAAGCACAAAAATTACTGAAATAAAAACAAAGAAAATAAACGTTCGAATGAGCAAAGATAAGAAGGTAAAAATATCCAAAATAAACGTACAAGAAAAGCACAGAAAACTATCTTTGGTCAAATGAGCAAAGATAAGAAACCCCAAAATACCCAGAACAAACGTGCGAGAAAAAGCACAAAAATTACTGAAATAAAAACAAAGAAAATAAACGTTCGAATGAGCAAAGATAAGAAAGTAAAAATATCCAAAATAAACGTACAAGAAAAGCACAGAAAACTATCTTTGGTCAAATGAGCAAAGATAAGAAACCCCAAAATACCCAGAACAAACGTGCGAGAAAAAGCACAAAAATTACTGAAATAAAAACAAAGAAAATAAACGTTCGAATGAGCAAAGATAAGAAAGTAAAAATATCCAAAATAAACGTACAAGAAAAGCACAGAAAACTATCTTTGGTCAAATGAGCAAAGATAAGAAACCCCAAAATACCCAGAACAAACGTGCGAGAAAAAGCACAAAAATTACTGAAATAAAAACAAAGAAAATAAACGTTCGAATGAGCAAAGATAAGAAAGTAAAAATATCCAAAGTTAAACGTACAAGAAAAGCACAGAAAACTATCTTTGGTCAAATGAGCAAAGATAAGAAACCCCAAAATACCCAGAACAAACGTGCGAGAAAAAGCACAAAAATTACTGAAATAAAAACAAAGAAAATAAACGTTCGAATGAGCAAAGATAAGAAAGTAAAAATATCCAAAGTTAAACGTACAAGAAAAGCACAGAAAACTATCTTTGGTCAAATGAGCAAAGATAAGAAACCCCAAAATACCCAGAACAAACGTGCGAGAAAAAGCACAAAAATTACTGAAATAAAAACAAAGAAAATAAACGTTCGAATGAGCAAAGATAAGAAGGTAAAAATATCCAAAATAAACGTACAAGAAAAGCACAGAAAACTATCTTTGGTCAAATGAGCAAAGATAAGAAACCCCAAAATACCCAGAACAAACGTGCGAGAAAAAGCACAAAAATTACTGAAATAAAAACAAAGAAAATAAACGTTCGAATGAGCAAAGATAAGAAAGTAAAAATATCCAAAATAAACGTACAAGAAAAGCACAGAAAACTATCTTTGGTCAAATGAGCAAAGATAAGAAACCCCAAAATACCCAGAACAAACGTGCGAGAAAAAGCACAAAAATTACTGAAATAAAAACAAAGAAAATAAACGTTCGAATGAGCAAAGATAAGAAAGTAAAAATATCCAAAATAAACGTACAAGAAAAGCACAGAAAACTATCTTTGGTCAAATGAGCAAAGATAAGAAACCCCAAAATACCCAGAACAAACGTGCGAGAAAAAGCACAAAAATTACTGAAATAAAAACAAAGAAAATAAACGTTCGAATGAGCAAAGATAAGAAAGTAAAAATACCCAAAATAAACGTACAAGAAAAGCACAGAAAACTATCTTTGGTCAAATGAGCAAAGATAAAACCCCCAAATACTAAGATCAAACGTGCGAGAAAAAGCACAAATTTACTGAAATAAACGTTCAAATGAGCAAAGATAAGAGACCCAAAATACCTAGAACAAACGCACGAGAAAAATCATAAAAACTATTGAAATAAAAACAAAGAAAATAAACACTTATATAAGCAAAGATAAGAAACCAAAAATACCCAGAAAAAAACGTTCAAGAAAATCACAAAAACTACTGAAATAAAAACCAAGAAAATAAACGCTCAAATGAGCAAAGATAAGAAACCAAAAATACCCAGAACAAACCTGTGAGAAAAGCACAACAACTACTGAAATAAAAACAAACACTCAAATGAGCAAAGATAAGACCTTGAGCCCTGCCCTTGAAAATGCGTCGCCCACAGAACAATTGCTGAACTGCGACGGATGAAATCCCGCACCTCAAAGCGTGGTACACAGACGCTTTGGACTCGTTTGCGCCAACATAACGACCAGATGAGGTGGTATTCAAAGAGGAGCCTACCCAATCATGGCACACGGCTTAGCATAACATAATTCACCCGGCGACATAAGCCGTAAGGGCCTAGGTGGTATTCAAAGAGGAGCCTACCCAAGCATGGCACACGGCTTAGCATAACATAATTCACCCGGCGACATAAGCCGTAAGGGCCTAGGTGGTATTCAAAGAGGAGCCTACCCAAGCATGGAACATCTAGGCCACATCTAGAGTACTGTATACAGGCATGGTCCCCACATTTTAGACACGATATTAACCTTCTTGAGTCAGTGCAACGGAGGGCAACAAAGATTATTCCTTCCCTGAGGCACCTTGAATATGAAGATAGACTGAGGGTATTAAATATGTTCTCGTTCGAAAGGAGGTGTGTGAGAGGGGATATGATTGAGCTGTTTAAAATTTTTTCCGGGATAGATAAATTGGATGTTAGCAAGTTTTTTGAGTTAGATGATGGAAATCGGACTAGAGGTCACCACTTGAAAATTAAAAAGCAAGGGTGTAGGTTGGATTTAAGAAAATATTTTTTCACCAATAGAGTGGTAGACTTCTGGAACAAATTGCCGCAGAGGGTAGTAGGTAGTCCAAATCTAAATGTATTTAAGAGTAGGTTGGATGAGTTTATGGGAAGGGAAGGTTGTGATGGTTCCTAAGTTTTGAATATATTAATATTGTTTGTATATATCTATAGCTGCATGATTTAGTTCTTGACAAGCCTTGATTGGTGATACCCTTGTTTCTGGATGCAATCCTCTTGATGTAGTTTTCCTGGGAGTTTGGGTGCCTTGAAAAAGAGGCCGCTTGACTCGGATGACCTATGATGAGCCCTTGTGGCTTTTGTCATCCGTTATATTATATTGTGGGGGACTTTGATTTTGTCTTCCCCTGGTGATGGTGCTTTTTGTGGGTGGGTTTTGACGGAGGCGGATGACCTTTGATAGGCCCTTGTGGCTTTTGTCATCCGTGTAATTATGTTATGTTATGTTATAATTCACCCGGCGACATAAGCCGTAAGGGCCTATCAGAGGTCATCCGAGTCAACTCCCTCACATAAACTGCATCCACAATATTGCGTCCCCCAAAAGGCATCATGGCTTATCGAAAACCTAATCACGCAGCTACAATACCCCACCAAGGGGGCGTTTGGTGGGGTCCCTTTGGGAAAAGAACAATTCTCCAATAGTTTACCTGTAAACCAGTAAAGATATATCAGGCGTAGCATAAAAAGCCTCTTCTTCACAATTACATAAAATAACCTATTCTCCTTCCCGTCTCCTCCTGCAGGTGGAACCGCGGCTATATATATATATATATATATATATATATATATATATATATATATATATATATATATATATATATATATTATACCCATTTTTTCACTTTTTTGCAGATATGTCCTTAAAACTTTCCTTTTGGGGGGGGGGTTTGTTTTGAATTTAAATAATAATAAGAAAAACAGTCCAGAGGTCAAGAAACTACGTGGACATAGGTAGATCAGAAACTTTTCACAGTTCTATTCAAACCTCTACAAAGGGACCCACGCCTTATAAAACATGGTCACATGAATAGTTGTATCACGGTATCTTTTAGCCCGAAAGAGCATTTCTTTTTTGGTATCAATCTATCTACTTTCTAAATATTTTCACTACACCTAATTTGGTCGTTTTTTTTACATTCTTCTTTTCATGTCTAAAGGAAATGGTCGCTTTGTTTTTTAATCCTTTTCAAATCTAAAAAGCCATTGAATATCTATGCCCTGTTTGACGGCAACATTTCACATTAAATCCCATTATAAAATGAATAGACTCCGTGATCGCCCTGCTTCCTGAAAATATGTACCTACACCTTGTTTCCAATTAATACCGATGAGTGAATGATGAAAATATGGGTGTCGTTGGCTTACAAAAACAGCTAAGACCACCTGCAAACACCGGAGAAGAAGAATACGCCCATCTATTCTGTGTAAGTGATAGTGTGTGTGTGTGTGTACGTGTGATGACGTATTCTTCTCCTCCGATGTTTGCAGCTTCTCTCAGCTGTTTTCTAAGCCAACGACACCCATACTTTCCTCGACCGAGTTAATTTGGGACGAGACCTATTTATATGACGCAGTGCGATCACGGAGTCTAATCATTTTATAATGGGATTTAATGTGAAATGTTGCCGTCAAATAGGGCATAGATATTTAATGGGTTTTTAGTTTGGAAAAAAATTGAAAAACAACGCATTTCCCTTAGAATACGCCATCTAGCGGCCGCCGTCTCAAATTCTAAGAACGAGTCTCCAATGTTGTTTGACGACTGGATTTCCCCATATCCCCAAGTCCTTCGTCTATTCTTCAAGGTGAATTAGTAATGAACAACACTAACAATAATCATCATGATCATCGTTAAGCACTTTCCAACACGGTGTGTGTGGTACGCATCAACGCCATTAGAAATATATTTCCATCCCTTTATGGCCTATTTAGTCCAAAAAAGGTGCTTCCCATAGCGACGGGAAGATGTGCTATAGCATCTCATCTAAAACACAAGAGGATAGTTGTCATACCAAGATAAGAAAAGATAAAGAGACCAGTTGAAACTAAAACGTTTCTAAAAGAACACAACTGTTCAAACTTGCAGATTAAATCCCTTTTGCTGATCACTTTGGAATTCTCCCTTGTAATGATTGAATGAGAGCACTGATGTGCATCGATACACAAGAAAAATTGCTTAGGCGATACCGATACATATATCTGGATACGTTTTTTTTTATATTTAAATAAATAAAGTTTTAAAACCACAAACTTTTTTAGACGTTAAGAGCACGGTTGGTTGGGGAAAACCTATTGACTCTTTTACCCAGTTTTTCCCGGGTAAAACTGGGAAAACAGGGAAAAATATACAAACATAAAATTTCATGTAAGTATAATATTAATATAAGATCACAGAATCAGCCTCAGTGATCTTTGTTATATAGGTTCCATAGCGTTATCAACTTGAATTTTTAGCAATATTTAGTCCAAAATTTTGAAATTTTACATTTATTTTTTTTTTACCTCAGCTACTAATGTTGTATATTTTTTATATTTTATTTTAGAATATTTAATATGCAAAAATATACAGATTTACCAAGAAATCATGGTATTCTTGGTGGACGGCCAAAGAACTCATTGTGGTCTGGATATGAAGATATTTCTAGCAATAAAGTTTGTTGCAAAAAATGTATAAGAATAATAGCAAAAAGAATTGATCGAGTAAAAGACCATCACAAAAAGTGTTCAGTAAACACTTCAGCCCCATCTGTAAACGCCGAAGCTATTAATCCTAACCAAGAAATTAATATAAGAGCATTACTCCCATGGATTGTCAATATGCTAATAACTGCACCACCGATGATATAAGTAACGAATAAAAGCAATGATCAAACAAGTTCTACGAGAGAAATTGAAAACTCACAACCAGTTTCAACAGCATCCCTTTCAGAAACGTCAGATTCTGATATATTGGCTTCAATCAACTACTCACAAATTATTTAAACCCCAGTGAAAATTTTTAGTAATTCTGATGTAATTTCAAGGCAAAAACTTATTCAAAATTGAAGGCACAAAGGAACTACTAATCATATTGACAAATTTATTCAGACAACAAGTGATGAGAAGTTTAAAGTGATTCACGGAAGTGGGCTCACTTTTTCTGCAAGGTAAGTTTCCAAATTAAACATGATTGAGAATAGGGTAGATTATGTATTTTTATCATCAATATCTTAGATTATCTGGAGCTACATTAAAAATCACTAATAGAGTTACAAGGAGTTACAACGAAAGAGAGTACCCTAGGAGACCTTACGGCCCATTCAAAGAGGGTACCTTTGGACTAGCAATCGAGCGGGCACATGGCTGCTCAATTGTTTTGCGTCCCTAAACGGCCACTTTTCAAGACTTTGTCTAGTCTTGACTTGAACTGGTGAACAGATTCACTGTTGACAACTTCCACTGGAAGTGCGTTCCACTTACCGCAGATACTGTACGTGAAAAAATTTCCGCACATATTGCGGTTGTAACGCTTCAGTTCAAGTTTGAAGCCGTGATTGCGCGTTCTGTTCTCACTCAGTGTGAAAATATCCCGGTAGTCAACATTGGCGAACCCTCGAAGTATTTTGAAAACCTCGATGAGCTGACCACGCAGTCTACGGGTTTCCAGCGAGAACAGATCTAATTCCCATAGTCTATCCTCATAACTTTTATGTCGGATAGAGGAAATCAGTTTGGTTGCCCTAGCTTGTACGCGTTCCAACCTTGCGATGTCCTTTCGAAACAAAGGACTCCAAAATTGTACGGCATACTCCAGGTGCGGCTGAACGAGGGAGTTGTACAGACAAAGTACTATCTCCTTGTTACGGTATCCAAACTGGCGCATTATGTAGCCTAACATCCTTTGGGCTTTCTTATCTACCTCGATGCACTGTTTCGAGAAATTGAGGTCGCTAGTGATAGTTACACCCAAGTCCTTCTCAGTGTCACTCGATTCAAGAGCAGCGCCCTTAAGGATATACTGAAATTGGGGTTTTTGTGGCCGATATGCATTACTTTGCATTTCCCCACGTTAAAAGGCATTTGCCACGTTTCCGACCACTCCCCAATCTTCCCAAGATCTTCCTGCAGGCGGGCAGTATTTCCATCCTTTGCAACGTTCATACCAAGCTTGGTATCGTCGGCAAATTTGGAAATCTTGGCAACCATGTCACCGTCCATGTCGTTGACGTAGATGATGAATAGTAGTGGTCCCAGGACAGAACCTTGAGGCACCCGGCTAGTAACGGGTACCCACTCAGAAGCCTATCCATTCACCACCACCCGTTGCCGTCT
The DNA here is from genome assembly GCA_963969495.1 of Ceratothoa steindachneri. Classification (NCBI taxonomy): domain Eukaryota; kingdom Metazoa; phylum Arthropoda; class Malacostraca; order Isopoda; family Cymothoidae; genus Ceratothoa; species Ceratothoa steindachneri. The sequence continues at coordinate 200,423,581 of OZ018324.1, read as the reverse complement.
GCCACTTAGCCAGTTCTCAATCCAGCCGGCTACTTTTCCATCTATGCCCAGCGCTCGCACTTTCCGGAGAAGGCGGCGGTGTGGTACCTTATCAAAGGCTTTCTGAAAGTCTAAGTAGACGACATCCACCGCGTTGTCCCGATCGTGCTCACTGAACACGAAGTGGAAGAATTCCACAAGGTTCGTTAGGCATGACCGTTGCTATTGAAGTCAGACTGATAGGTCGGTAGTTTGACGGATGGCTGAGGTCTTCTTTCTTGAAGATCGGAGTCACCTCCGCCTCACGCCAGTCTCTAGGAACGCATCCGGTTCGGATTGACATGTTAAAGATAGCGCACAGATGTCGTGATACTTCATCGCACACTTCCTTCAACACCTTGGATAGAAACCCGTCCGGTCCAGGGGACTTATTCGTCTTTAGGTCAGCGATCTTTTTCTTTATTTCTCCTTCGGTGAAGTCCATTGCCTCCAGCTTTTTCCCCGAGTAGGAATCCGTGGGCTGGGTAATGGGAACAGACTATTTAGTAAACACTGAAGAGAAGTAGTCATTGAGCAGGTTAGCATTTTCTGCATCTGAGTGAGTTAATGCACCCTCCTCGTCCCCTAAGGGCCTAATCCTACGATGGATTGGTTTACGGCTATTTGCATAGCCGAAGAACTCCTTGGGATTCTCCTTGCAGAGTCTCGCCACTCGGAGTTCCTCAGTACGCTTAGAGTTCCTATTATAAATTTCGATTTATAGTTCAATTAAATATTTGATTTGCTTAAAAGATCACTCAAATATACGAGGGGCGGTCAATAAGTTTTGCAATTTGGATATAAGGAAACGATATAAGAGGAAAAGTGTTTTATTATTTTTCAATATATCTACCCTCGACTTCAATGCACTTGCACCACTTGTCCCTGAGGCTTCGAATTCCCGACAACCAGAAATCTCCCGACTGCTGTTCAATTAACTCCTGGACGGCGAGCTGGACATCTTCAATGTCCCCAAACCGGCGTCCACGCAGTGCAGCCTTGAGCTGGCGTAATAAAAAGTAGTCGCTAGGGCCAGATCTGGACTGTAGGGGAGGGAGGGGGGGGGGGTGAGCTCCTCGAATCCGCACTCGCGCAGGGCAGCTTGTGCAACTCTGGCCTTGTGGACTTTGACGTCGTTGAAGTCGATCATGGGGCGTGAGGTTTCTGAGGACCCAACGGGCAGAGACCTTGGTCAGGGCCAAATTTTGGTGGATGATGTTGATAACACTTCCATGTGATATTCCAAGTTTTCGCTCGATTTCTTCGACCTTCACCCGTCGATTTTTGAGGATCATCCTCTCCACACGGGCCAAATTTCCCTCGTTGGTCACGTCTGACGGGCGTCTTGGACGGAGGTCATCTTCAAGGGACTCACGACCATGGCGGAACTCCCTATTCTAGCGAGCAATGGTTGCATAGGAAGGGGCGGTGTCGGTGTACACTGCAACTATGCGTTCATGGATCTCTTTTGCATTCTTGCCTTCCTTGGTCAAAATTTTGATCACTGCGCGGTACTCAAACCTTTCCATTGTCGAAAAGTTTGTGACTGCCGATCTGCGATCAGCTACTGCTTCTTAAATAGACGAGGCAGGAGCTTGCAGCTGCTGGTCCTGACTTGTCATAACTTGTTCTAACACCCCCACAAACAGCCATCCCCCTTCCTCTGTTTTGCCCTACCGATTCGCAAAACTTATTGACCGCCCCTCGTACATTAAATTTTGGATGAAAAATAGAGTAAAATTTATTATTTTTGTTTACTTCTAGAATCGTATTCCTTTTCGAGTTGCTGATGATGATACATTCCAAAATGCATTAGAAGCAACAAGATGTGGGCTGAAGCACAGACGAGTGCTAACTAGGAAGCAGCTTGCTGGTCTACTGGTAGATGAAGCTTATACAGAAGTAAATACAGAAATGAAGATGCTATTTCAAAACAAAATGTGTGTTGTTTCACAAGATGGGTGATCTAATATTCACAATGATCCATTATTGCCAGTACTATACATTGTGAAGGAAAATCATATCCACTTGATTGTGTATGTGCAGGAAGTCAGAGCATTTTAAAAGCAGAGACTGAGTATGGGGCAATTGTGTTGGATTTATGTCAGATAATGAAACAAAAATGAAACTCCTTCGTAAGGTTAGTATTTCCTAAACAAAGCTAAAATCATTTTCTTTGAAATATTTATTTATCTAAAGCAATTATCATATATGCTGGTATAAGTTATTATGATTTTATTTATTTATAGATGTAATTATATTTATATAATTGCAGATGCTTGTTGACTGGAGGCCGACTATAATTGCATATGGTTGTAGCGCACATTTGAATCTTGTGGAAAGCGTAGCAACTCCAACACCAATTTTGGCTGCCATAAAGGATGTTCAGAGGTACTTCCGTGAGCACCACCAGCCAGCAAGTTGGTTGAAGGAATTGGGTGGTGTCTTACCACAACTTTACAATAATACAAGGTATATTCATTATTCTAATTCTTAATTAAAAATTTAATCAAGTTGGAAAAATATTTTTTTTATTCCCAGCATGTATATTTTCATGTTAACATATTCTTGATATTACCTCTTAATTTTCAAAATGTTTCGCATGTTTAAAGATAACATTAGTTACACTTTTAGAAAGTATTGTAACTTCTGGTTGCTTAAAAAAATTATTACAATATCCAAATCTTAAACAGTTTATTTACTTGTCAATAGTTGAATTATTGCATGGGATTACAATAAATATAATTTCATTGCAGATGGTCCAGTCAAAGAGCACTGCTTAGAAACATTTGTGAAAAATCATCCGAAGTATGTAGAAGTACGGGACAGAGAAACTCATAAAATGAGTACAAATATCATCAATCAGATTGACAACCGGCTTCTACTTGTGGAAGCAAGAAGCCTACTGATGCAGCTTAAGACAATTTCTATTTCTCTGAATTTCTTCCAAGTGAGTTTCTAAAACATTCAGTAATTACCAATAGAAAAGTCAATGCTATAATAAATATCATGCGAAGCATTTTCTTTAATAATATTTAATTCAATTTCTAGAGATTAAAATAATTTTTTAAATATTACAGTAATTAGCAATTGAAAAACTAAATATGAAAATAAATAAAATGCAAATAAGTGTGTTTAATAACAATTAATATAGGTAATATTTATTATATTTTTTTAGATAAATAACATTCAAATACAGTATCAATTATATTTTATTGACAGGATGATCACAACAACCTGTCAGACTGTGTTACTGTTTGGCTTAATCTCATCGCAGATAGCAACATCAATGAAGAAATAAGAACTGAAATAAAGAGAAGGTTCAATGAAGTTGTAACTCCACAACACCTCCTTTGCTTATTTAATTGATCACCGAAGACGAGATGCCATTGATAAAAAATGAATTACTTTAACGGACGAACAAGAAGATATTGCACGTAACTATGTTGATCATTTGGATGAAAATTTAATGGTTGTCTTGGCAGAACATGAGACAGGAGACATCACAATATTTCCAAAAATAACTTTCCAGAAATCTCTGAGCAAATTATTACCTCAAGAATATTGGCATTATATGATAAAAGTTTCTTTATTAGATCTAGTTAAAAGATTCTGCCCCCTGATGTTATTTATTTCATCATGTGCACCTTCTAGTGCTGGGATTGAGAGGTTGTTCAGCACAGGAGGCCTTACTCATACAAAGCTAAGAAACAGACTCAACAATGAACGTGTTCCTAAGCTTATTAACGTATACAGGCCCTTTGGATGGAAGGAACCAAAAGATAATGAAGACAATAATAGCATCATAAGTGAAAGCCAATCAACTTCTAGATTCATGGATTTCTGATAATCAGAATTATGTGTATCTTTGTTTGTTGGGGCATCGTTTAATTTTTGCAACTAGTAATGGAAACCTATGTTACGCCCACTAATATATTATCATTATTATTATGAAGCTACAGGTATATAGTTCAGTCTATCTGTTCTAATATAGTAAATATATCAAACTTAAGTGTATAAATTTATTAGTAATCAATTAAAAGTCCAATTCTTCCTTTTTTTTATCCTTTTTACTAGTTTTTCACCCCAAAAATCAGTTTTACCCAGTTTTTCCCAGGGAAAAACTTACCCTTTTACCCGGTTTTTCCCAGGCAAAACAAAAGTGGGAAAAGTTTACCTTGCCAAAAATAATTAGACCTGAATTCAGCTTCTTTTTAAGCATCGAGTGGTTCACTGAGTCAGCAAAAAGGCGAAAATATTAACATATAGTTCTGCAACATCGGGCATATTGTAATTCACATCTTTTTGTAATTTCCTTTCAAAAATACTAACGAAACATTCTAACTAAAAGCCTATTTATTTTAGGAGAGTGAATGTGTCGAGCTAAACTAAATAATCTCTCTAATGGTGCTGATGATGGTGTATGTGTGTATTCACAAAAACTCTTAGAATTCTGGAACGTGTCTATGCAACCATTACAGCTTAACACAGCTACGAGTTTCAACAAGTTTCGACAACGTATCAAACGTCACATGCCGTTTGCGGTTGGTTAATTTAGTTGCATGAATTACTCTTTTGTTTTTTTTATTTTAAAAATGTTTCACTTCATACATATCTAATATTAAAAAAGTATTAACATAAAATAAAAACTTCACAAATCAATAAATAAATTCACTGCTGGAAAAATTCACAATGTGTCTAAATAGGAATCTGATCTTTATGTAACAACTCACGGTCGTATACCCCGTTGATTATTAAGCGTAGCTCGTGTATGTGTCATATTTACATTATTATCAGTAAACGGTTAGCGCAAATCCTTATTTACCCGAGTATTCATTCTATTTTCACTCTGGATTAAAGTAATTAAGACATTTTTAAGTAGATTAGGGATTCAAATTAATTGCTACAAAGGTGTCATCTTTTTACAAGAATATGAAGTAATGAACATACTCAAATTGGATGTATATTATGTTTTATTCAATACGTATTGTTGTACAATTTTATAAATGATAGATTGAAAAAAGTATCGATAATCGATTTTTCCGATACATTTAGAAAACCCCCCGCCTAAATTGATACCGATACTGATATACGAGTATCTTGGGACCCCTAAGGCGAAACAGATACACGATACAAATGTAACGATAGATACGTATCGCCGATAAATACTGTATATCTAGATAGTGTCCATCAGCGAAAATAACACAAATGAGCTGAAGATATGCAGTGAGGGGAAATATATCCTCTAAGCATTAATTAATCTTCGTCAACATCACGATGAATCGAATCGACCGTGATTAACGACGTTACCAGGACAACATGAGAGCAATAATAGGCTTCTGAGATTTTTGCTCGATCAATATAAATGCGCTTCAGTTCCTCCAAACCGAATGAAATGATGGTATACTTGAAAACGCTACAAGTCTAGGCCGCTAGATTCCCGAGTTCGGCCCATATTCGGTCCCCACACGTATAGCACATTCTAACTCGGTAATTAAATTAATTTAAATACGATTCCATCGTTACATCCGACCCAAAGTTCGAATCCCACTTCACGACAGAATAAGGGATAAGGAAAGATTTGCACAGTAACAAGAATCGAAAAGAAGTTAAGAGGAGTTGCCCTGTAGCGCTCTATACAGAAAGCGACTTCTAAATGACCAAGATTTGAATGGTAGTAAAGTAATTTAACAGGTTTGTTTCACAGGGACTGCTTCATCCTTCAGGCGAATAAAGGCCAGACACTCCGAGATTAAAGTAAGCCACCGACACAATCCCGTCTGGTGGTACTTACACAGCAAGGTCCTCGCCCGTGTCCTTTGTTGTCATTTAATGAAATAACGTTCACTTATGACAAGGGTCCCTAATTCGTGGCCCGCGTTCCTTGTCAAAATTAACAATGCATCCGGCTCACCAGATCCTTTTATGGTTCATCGGCACCGCCCTCCGTCATTCCCAACGTGTGTTAAAACTTTTTTCTCAAGGGAGGGTTTTAGAATAGGTTGAGATATGGTTAGGTTAGGTTAGATTTGGTTAATTGGTTAGTTCAGGTTAGGAGGTTAGCTTAACTATATTTTTATACGAGTTTAGTCTTTTCTCCACGTGTCTCATTAATAAATTCTTTGAAATTTTTTGTTCTGTATAATAGGTGATTTTCAGAGTTTTTTTTATTGGTGTGGCCCGCGGGCCTTATTGGACTTGTCGATGCGGCTTGCGGTACTTACTATGCGCGTTGGGGACCCCTGACTTAAGATTTCATTCCATTTCTAGACATCGGTAAGGATGCTACCTCAATGTAACTATTCCAACAATGTACGAACATTTTATTCCTAGGTTAATCCTGTACTATCCATGCGGTCCGTCGCCTAATATCCATTTCTGTTGATCCAGTTCAGTTATTCCGTTCTTCTCTCGGATGCATTTGATTTGTCTGTCATCTCAACCGAGTTGCTTCTATAATTGCCGAACTTATTTATTATCTCCATCTTATTCCCTGGTTTGGTCATCCCTTTATATCCTCAATTGGTGTAAGAACACTAGTTGCAAATGGGGTCAGATCACACATTCAAGGCCAAATGCTTTGGTTAGGCTAGAATATTATATTGGGTTAGGCTAATTTATGTTATGGACGGTTAGGTCATTTAGTTAACGTAGAATTATGACCCTAAACTTGTAAGACCGAATCCATTCGATCCGAGAAAGGAGAATATTTGTTGTCGTTACTTTTAACCAAAAGGAGAAGACCAACAAGGGCATCTATGCTAGAACCCTTGTGATGTCTGTTTCCTAAAGAAAGTGGAGAAGTTAGGGAAAGTAAATATGTCTGGAAGGTATATAGCCCGAGAAATATAAAGAGGAGACTACGTACAGGATCAGAGAAATCCTTTTCTCTCTCGGGGAAAGGTTCCTAGTGGCAATAAGGGGTACCCTCGTACTGGGAACGGAAGCCCCTGGGGGTATACATGGGGTGCAAGGAAATTGAGGCCCCACCTTTTCACCGCTGTCCTATTTTTCGTCGTCCATGACCTTATTATAGGACCCCCTCCCCCCTCCCGGGACCCCTCCCCCTATGGCGGGAATGGATGAAAGTAAGTGTGGATATGCGGGTACTAAATTATACAGGTGTATCTTCCCTGCGTCAACCTTAATCACTAAACTTTCCACTGAATCCACCCCCGCTTTCAATTCCATAACGTTTTCCCTTATTTTCTTTATATTTATCCACTTTTCTTTTATTTCTCTTCCCCGCCCTTTCATTTTCTTTTCATTGACTGAAAATGCCGTCGTTGATAAACCGATTCTCACCCTTTTCTCAATTAATATAAATCCACCGAATAAATCTGTCCCAGGGTCAGATTTGTTGAACCCTGGGGAAACCAAATGACCCAAATTCGATTAGGTGTCATAGGAAGCCTCTATCCTGTCAGGGGTTTCCATGGTAACGGCATCCCTTCAATATACAGGCAGAAAAAGTGTGACGTAGACGCCGCCAAATAAGTATCAAACGATTCACCCACATCAGATGTCGAAACTGGTTGTTCGGTTAGAACGGTAAGTCTGCTTTATCATTCCTGGACACGACTCTGACATACATAGTCTGTTTGACACAAATAATGGGTTTACCTCAAAAGATATTGCAATATATACCGAGGAGGTGAGCGAAGGACTTAGTCTGTTATTTAGAATTTTTCAAATGTGCTGGTAAAGGAGGCAAGGCCATTTAAAGAGAGGCAAAAAACGTGATTTCTACGGGTAGCCATTTATTCTTCGTCAACAGCACCCAAGATATAAGCATACTTAGCCTGATTGAAGAGACTTACTGTTGCTAACGTAAGAGGTTATCCCCTAAAGAGGGATTGGCTACACTTCTCACTTTTTACTCCTACAATTTTTCTTAAGGAGGTAATAATCCAGATGACGGCTCTCTCCTCCCACCCGCATCTGGGGCAACGGAAAAGCAGAAAATATACCTGAATGTGCTAAGGAAGGGACACAAATAAGTATCAAACGATTCACCCACATCAGATGTCGAAACTGGTTGTTCGGTTAGAACGGTAAGTCTGCTTTATCATTCCTGGACACGACTCTGACATACATAGTCTGTTTGACACAAATAATGGGTTTACCTCAAAAGATATTGCAATATATACCGAGGAGGTGAGCGAAGGACTTAGTCTGTTATTTAGAATTTTTCAAATGTGCTGGTAAAGGAGGCAAGGCCATTTAAAGAGAGGCAAAAAACGTGATTTCTACGGGTAGCCATTTATTCTTCGTCAACAGCACCCAAGATATAAGCATACTTAGCCTGATTGAAGAGACTTACTGTTGCTAACGTAAGAGGTTATCCCCTAAAGAGGGATTGGCTACACTTCTCACTTTTTACTCCTACAATTTTTCTTAAGGAGGTAATAATCCAGATGACGGCTCTCTCCTCCCACCCGCATCTGGGGCAACGGAAAAGCAGAAAATATACCTGAATGTGCTAAGGAAGGGACACAATCAGGAATTAGGACAGTGGAGCTATACTGGAAAAATCACCGAAATATAATAATAACCCATTCATAGGATATTTATTGCTACCATTGCATAGCTCTCCATGACTGGTATATTCTGTATGTAAAGTCCTTTTGTCACCAAAGAAGTACTAAAGCGCGGAAGTTCGTTTCTAGCCGTCGTTTTTAGTCCTATATATGCTGAAGGTAAGCAACTAGTGAGAGAGAGAGCGAGGAAGAGAAGTGGATGTATATGTAATATCAGTAAACTGGATTAATAGGTCATTTCGTTATTTGCAGGATATGGCAAGGATAATTTCGAAACCAACATAAATGATTCATCGCTCTACCGAACAATAATCTGCGAGCTGTATCTCGAAGTGAAGAATTACTATGTAACTATAGAAATGCTCAAAACATGGGAGTAAATAACATAAAAAAACATTTTCCTAGCATATGTAAGACTTTAACTCTTCTTTACTTCTTATATTCCACATCATCTCTGTGTCCACCTCTTAAATGTGATGTAAACAAAATGGGATCTTTTCCATTTGAGGGCAGGCGTTTTTTTTGACCAAATTTTAATAAGTATTACTTTTTCGTCTGCTAAATACGAAAATAACATTTCTTTTTGAGAGAAATGAGAGGAAGTGTTGAATAAAAGGACATTGAATGAGGAATAGTTTACGATGCGACCGACCCTTTTACGCAGCGCGCGGCGAAATTCGAAATATTTTGCAGTAATATAATATATAAAATCATAATATTTTATTATAATATATTAATTTATATAATTATTTTAAGAACATTAATTATTTGTTTATATAAATTTAATTACTCTAAAAACTAGAATAATTATGGCAATTCGATATGTTTACCAATCCGCGCGATTCATTAATGTTTCTGAGACTTTTTGTTTGATTTCCAAACCCTCTGGTTGGATCCGACGGTTAACTTCGAACTGTTTGGTTGTCTCAACTATTTCTCAGTCTACGTTTATCATTGCCCTTTCATTTTGCATTGATTTACTTAATTTTATTTTATCGCCATCCTATCTACGAGTACATCTCCCTGCTCGCATACCTGCCTGGGCAGGTGAGTGACATGTTACTATCAGATTCATTGTTTGCCTGGGTAAGCTACCTAGGTTCTTCTTGCGCGTGATGACGGCTTTCAGTAAGGTGGTAGTAATTCTTCCCTTCATGGTTACCCAATTTAGAGGCACTAAAAGGAAAGCATCTGACTCTCCACAGAATGGTGCTGGTTACAAAGCAAGTAAACTTTATTCAAGAACGCTTCATTGGCATCAAAGTTTATTGAAATGTTCCAAGAGGCTCTAGTAGTGGATGTTGTTCCAGGCAGTGATCAGGTAGTGAGTGAAGGGTTTGACACCATGTTTGAGGTAAGCGGTTTGCAGGCATTTCAGACACTGCTGAACTTTGTTGAAGAAGATGTGGTTCTCTTAAGTCAGACCCCACAAGTTGAGGGATTTTTTCGGAAGCACTTTCTTCAGTATCCACTGAACTGGAATTAGAAGAGGTCATGAGTTATTTTCATTTCAAATCAGCTTTAGGTCCTATTCCCATAGCAGAGAAGGTTTTTAGGGTCAGTCAGGTCGATGACTCGTTAAACGATATGCATAGATTTGAATGACATTTTCTCCGAGTAAATTCTTTTCCATAAAAAGTTTCCCTTCTGATCGTTTATCCAGCCTCCTAGTTACTTCAAATGTCAAGGATTCTGACCAGACACCATAACTTCGAACTCCACGAAGTGTCAAAGATGTAAGGTCCTCACTCTATGGTTGATTTCAAGGCTCTCCCATTCAGCTGCTCGAATTGTGACCTTTCTCATATGGTGGGCGATGGGAGATGTGTTACCTTCAAAAGACCAATGCAGATTGAAAGGGACAAAGTGGAGTAGAAAATGAATTCTTGTGGGGCGAGGAAGCTCCTAAACTTTCCTCTTATTGCTGCTGCATTGCCACTGCATACTTTTTCTTAAGGTCCAGATCCAGTGCTTCTTCAGCCTAGTCTGCAAATCGGTTACCTTTTAACCTCCAATAGAATCAGTGCCCTGTTGGATCTTTGCGATAAGGAAAGCGATTTTAACTCTTCTGCCTCTCCAATGCTTCCCTCAAGGGTATCTCCTATGCTCCGATTCTTCTTAGTTCAACTCAGAAAAGCAAATATGTCAATCAAAATACTGTTTAGGATCATCTTCAACCCTCCACCAACCTTTCCGAGCCATATGTGTCTTCGAAGGCCCCCGTGACGTACTCTAGCCATTTTACTATCTCTGATGGAGAAGAGAGTTCCCACCAGCCACACAATGTTCCCCACCACGCTCTCATTCCAGCTACAGGCCACCCGTCTGATCCTCACTTGCTTTCCTTTGGCCAGACCTACTCGAGCTTTTTGAAAAGATTTTTGATTTATTTGTCTTACATAGACATACTTCGCCTTGTCCTCCAAAATTCAGTCTAAAATGGATCTATTTCTGTTTGAGCAATAGAATACCAGGGGTGTCCTCTCTAATTTTCGTTAGTTTGTATGGTTATGCTGCAAAATTCCATAGCAACCCTCTTCTTCATGAAGACAAGCCAGATCGCAGGGGAAGTTGGGCTGCAGTTTTGGTTTGGACTGACCTCTCTTGTAAGCTTCGTACTCTAAAGGAGTTTTCAGGTGGCCTTCTGGAATATATTTTTGTAAATGTTAAATTCTCCTCCAGATGGCGGCTTTCTATAGCATGCTTTCATAGTCCTTGCTCACCCCTCTTTGTGGATGAGTTCAGGTCTTAACTTCAATAGTTACCTGATTTTGATTTGGTTGGCGGCTACTTCAATGCTGTCCACTGGAGTTAGGACTCGATAAATGCACCAAATAAGACCCGTGAAGCTCTGTTTGAGTCCCTACTGGGGAATCTTCTTGTCTTGTTTATTCCTTCACTCATTACTCGCTTAACCGAGGCTAGCAGTGTTATGAGTAGTAGACTTGACCTATGTTTCGGCTCTGCTGCACTACCATAGCCAAAAGTCAAACTTGGATCAGGTCTTGGAAGTGATCATTTCCCTGTCAGTGTGGAATTTTCAGGTGATGCCGGTGTGTCAGGTAGCGATTTATGGCCATTCAAGAGGTCTGTGGCCTTGAATGGTCTTCATGGTCGTACCAGGTGGAGCAATCTTTCTTCTTGGCTTGCATATAAGACTTGAATGGATGTCACTAAAGATCATGCCAAATTAGAATGGCGACAGGATGTTCCTCGATCGCTGATCCACATCCACTTGGTGGAACAGGGATTTTTCTATAGTGGTTATTTCTTAGCGGAAGTCATTTCAATGCATCGGGAAGATGCCAACTCCAGAGAATTTTGCAAATTTCAACAGGCAGACTGCAATCGCCTAACGTGCTCTCCATCTGTCTCTGGGGGAGTCTTGGCACAGTGTCTGTTCTGAGAAACTTTCCAGCACCACACCTATTTGTCAGGTTTGGAGGGCTTTCAAGGGTTTTGTCTCTCTCGTCTCTTCCATTTCCCTCATTTAACCCTGCAGGTAGTCCTCCTCTCTGAGGGCCAAAAGGCAGAGCTTTTCATGGATGATAGCGAAGAGTATAACAGTCATTTTCAATATAATGAGCTAGTCTCAGGTATCTCAAAGCTGAAGTTGGAGTCTTCAACGGTGCTGACAACATACATAATAGAATGCTCAAGAATTTACTTAACGCTACTGATCTTCATGTCCTGAAGGTCTTCAACAATCTCTGGAGCTCTTCGCGTGTCCCTGATGCCTGTAAAGCAGTGTTTATACATATCCTCAAGCCAAGTAAGGATAATCAGTTCACATTCTTTTATCGTCCTATTAGCGTCCTTTTCTGCATGCCTAAACTTCTTGAAAGGCTATCTAACACGCGCCTTTTTGGTGCTTGAGGCATAGGACCTCTTACCTTGTTATCAGAGCGGTTTTAAGCCAGGCAGGTCAATCCTAAATGTCTACCTCCTATTGAAGCATATAATTAGGCTGGGTCTGAGATCCCAGAATTTTCTCCTGGTATCATTTCTGGACTCTAATAAACTTTTGACTTATTTTCACACAATGCCATGCTCTTTAAGTTGGCATCTCTTGGTATTAAGTCTACTTTGAAGCATCTTGATTATTAGTCAGAACTCCCTCATACATTTCGCTATTGCTGAACTGGGGATCACTGACATTGATGCCCTATATGCTGAAGTTAATATCTTTAATCTCAGTAGAAGGAGGACTATGTTTCTTGCTTGGAGCTTTCTTGACTGGCTAGTAAATTCCCATCAAATCCTATTAGTGTCACCATGGACCAGGGTAGGATTTTGGAAAAGCAAGGGATATCCATCTTCATGCTCTTAAAATGACTATTTTAGGTCAGGAGTAAAAATGCCATATTCTTTCTGGAAGTTGATCTATCCATCTCTCCAATCATGTATATCTCCTCTACTTCATTGGTTCACAAGGTTCACAATTCAGATTTGACTTGTCATTCCCAGGCTGGTCCTCTAAACAAATATCAAATGCTTAACCCTTGTTCCATTAACTATAGAAAAAGGATTTTATCCTGTTCTTCACTGATGACTCTTGCTCTTCAAGTTATAACATGGAAACCCCTCTCCGCGGTGCAGCCGTGTATATAGATGACTTAGCCCTTTCTCTCTACTTTAGGTTGGCAGGTACTCACTCTGTCTTGAAGGCGGAGCTGTAAGCTTTGTTTCGGGCAGTCAAGTGGGCTAACGACATTATATATATGCGGAAAAAGAGTCCACTGACTCCTTGTTCGCTCTTTCTCTACACTATCATTTTTCCTAGGTTCTTTTCACTTCATGTTTTTTCTTGTGCACTCGGTTATTCATAGTTTTTAGTTTCTTCACAATTCATTATATTTCCAATGGATATCTACTCACTGTGTTAGCCTGTGAATGGTAAAGCGCTCTTCAGGACCTGGCCGCATCATTCCTGTTCCCCTAGACAAAATAAACTATGCCATGGTCCTGTTGGAACCAGTAAGGGCTCTGGGAGTAGTGGCGGGACTGGGTGGGATGAGGGAGGGGGGCTCGGCGAAACTTTCTCTCACCTCCCACCTTTTCTTTAACTTTATACTTTTCTCCTCCGTTCCAAGAAATCTTGTCGTTGTATCCAAAGCACATGACACGGAAGGTACCCTCCCGTATGTGTTTGGATAAATAATATTCCCCAATGCCCGCCCAAACGAGGACTCAGGCTCCTGGTACCTCGGGCTTACCAGCATCGGCATTCTGAACTTTATGTTCGTTTCACTATCCAGTCAGGGGGCCGTCCTGGCCAAGACCAGCAGCCTCTTCCTTCCCAACTAGGTCAGCAATAGCTTGGGATACCGCAGGCACTACCTTGCTACCAACACTAATCAGGTTTGCGTTGTTTTTTTTACTTAATCTTAGAACCTACAACCAAGTTAGTGCAAGAGAAATGTGTGATATATATATATATATATATATATATATATATATATATATATATATATATATGTGTGTGTGTGTGTATGTGTAGCAAAACTAAAATTAATTTACACGAACGAATGCAAGAACTCTCATACCCGGGATTTTCCAAGGCTCTAAATTTCCGACTGACCATATAAGGTTTTCATTGTTTCCCTTCTATCAAATTCTTCTTGCAAAATCACAACTTAGGTCACACGAAACTGTCATTTAACTATTTTCTTCCATTTGTTTATTAACACCAACCCGCTACTCATGGAATCCACCTCTAAACCATTGCCAATCCTTTTCTAAGCAAGTATCTCAACTATCATATAAATTTTTGATTAAGAATAGATAATTGTTCTCTCTCTCACGAACATACACCAACAAACATTCACGTTCAAACAAAGCTCCTCACCGAGAAATCCGATTAATGATCAAAACTGGTCACGCCCAATTTCTTTACACAAAAATACGAGGACATTATAGTACACTATACTACAGTCGTCATATCACTTAAAGAAGCACAAGTCTCTTCCATTCCAGTTCACATTGTGCTCCATCCACCGTGGAAGGACATTTAACTCAACTAAAGTTCACCCATTCACCTCCTCAAGCATTCCTCGTTGAATAGGATCCACAAGTTCAACTCGACATCACTTCAGGAAGCACAAGTCTTTCCATCCGCATTCATATTCACTCCTTCCACCGAAAAAGGATATAGACTCATCGAGTCCACTCATTCATCTTAGCAAACGTCACGTGCAAAATAAAGTTATTTTATTAAATTGTTTGTAAATCCAAATATGATTGTATTTGGCGAACATCCTGAAAAATGAACGTGAATCCCAAATTTGGATTCATACGCAAGAGAATATCTATTTGTTCCTACCGATAGGAGGGAACCCACATTATATAATATCGTTTATACAGAGG